>VZSE01006029.1:2415159-2471588 GCA_013398275.1 Promerops cafer | reverse complement strand
TAACTTCATATTCGTGTTTGTGCCTCGTTACTCCCTAGGTGTCTGTAAAAGCACTGGGTTTTGGTAACAATTCTCTTGGGTTAAAAAAAATTAGACTGATTGCCCTAGAATTCCTGTGCTTTTCCTTCTTTTCAGACTATGTCCTCCCATACCTCCCCTGGTCTGTGTGGGATCTCAGATCTTTGTCAGCTGCTTTCTTCCTTAAGTACACGGACATGGATTTTGTCAGGCACTGCTGACTCAAATACATCTGTATGGTCTAAACACTCTTTAATTTACTCAGTACCCTGCTCTGGTCTGTGTTGCCCCATTTCCCTATTTACTTTGTTTCAGTGTCTGGTGAAGACTAATCTCCCTCCTGTAGCCTGAAAAAAAGCAGGCACTCAATACTTCAGCTTTCACTTTACTACCTGACTTCTGAGCTTTTTTGTGAAGTAATAGATTTTCTTTGAGGTCTCTTTCTGTCTTCTTTTTCTGTTTCTTTCATTTTCTAAAGCCTTACTTGTTACCTTGTTTTTCTAGTGTATTGCGTTCTAAAAAGAAGAAAAGCAAAGCAAAACAAAAACCCTTGAGCTTTTGTTTGAGATCGTTCATTAAATTTTTGAAATGCTATTTTCTTCACAAGCATCCTTTATTGTATACCCTACTTTTACCCTTGCTTTTGGCATTTATCATGGGGTTTTTCTTTTTCCTCAGGGGTAGGATTACCCCCATAATTTAGTATAACCATTTAACCTTACTTCTTTCTATTTATCATGTGTTTGTTTTGCTCCTTTAGAACGCATAAAACAAGGATGGCCATCAAGTGGCATTTCAGACACCTTGCCTACTTTGTTGGACTCTCAGCTCCTTCTTCTGCTGTTTATGTGTGTTTCTTTCTCATACTAATTAACTCCTGTTAAGGCCTCTTCTACCTACATTTCACCATCAGATTTGCAGCCTCCTCCTCTAGTCAAAATTGAATTTAAAATTTGTCTGCACTTACAGCAACTTCCAAACCCTCTTTAAAATAAACTAGGGTGAACACCTTGCCAGTTGGGTCAGTGTTGCTTTTTGAACAGATGGATAGCTAGGAAAGCAAATCTCCCCTTGCCCATTTCTATGGCATTGATTCTTGCAGCCACTTAAATTTCCTAGTGCTCCTACCTTGATCCTCTGATCAGCCTACTCTGTGGAATAGACTTTCTTCTTTTCCTCTCTACCTCATACAACATTACTTTTATTTAACTTCTGGAAGCAGTACGTACATTCTTGAGACATTTTTAAGTGACCTGAATCACAGATAACAAGATTATAAACATATTGTAGATTATTGCCCTAATTTTTTTTTTTTTAACTGAGTCCTAGCACAGGCCATAGGATGTTTCAGCCAAAACAAAACCCTCGCTATCTCATAAAAAAATCTCTCTTTAATTCCACCCCCCCACCCCTCCCAATTTTTTTAATATAAAGCAATATTGGCAGAAGCTTTGTTTTTGTAACTCATGAGATTTTTCCCAGCGGATATGCCCGATTTTTGATTATAATGTGGTGTAACAAACATTCTGCAAATCAAAGCAAACAACTGCTGGGAATTTTCGGGCCTGTTATTATCTTAGCTCTAGCAAATACAAACTCCAGGCTGCACATTTGGTCAACTATAAAATGACTACAGATGTGGACTATATTTCATCAGAGCTCTGTTTATTAGGTCGTCATATTTCTACAGGGTAACCCCTAGAGAGGGGGTTTCAGAATTTTTCCTTTTTAAAGTGGAGGTTTGTGGATTCCTTCACCAGGGGAAGCAAAATTTCTCACATTAGGAATGCAGCACCCAGCATCTGCAGCCGGGACCTCACTCAGGATGGACCAGCTACCTGCTGTTTGCACTTCCCAGCTTCACCTCCCCTGCCTTGTCAGCGCATCACCTGCTCAGGGCACCCCAGCTGGGACTCACCAGAGCAGGCAGTCCCAGCATATTCAGGGCACTCTGATACTGGTTGCAGTCACCATAAGACAATTTTTTCCTGAGGCCTCCACTCTCTGTCCTCATTTTAGTAATTCTGTTCCAGGAAACTGAAGCAATTTTAAACAGACTTACTGAAACTTTTTTTTTAAATTCCCATTTATTTCTACTTTGAAATTAGAACATTCATAGCTGCTACTTTAAAGAGCTCAAAATTCATTCTGCTTCTTGCATCATGCTATCCAGCTTAACTAATGATACCAATCCATTTCAATCCTCACTCCTTTGCTTAAATTGCTTGGTATCTCTGATAATATGAATATCCATCTGCTAATCGATACACCAGAGATATCCCCATTGATTTTTTTCTGTCTTTTTCAAATAATCTGTTCTAGTAGATTATCAACTGCTGCTATCTAAATAGTTTCACTGGGTGCATTTATCTTCAGTAAAGCAATTTCTTACTGGTTAACAACAGGAGGGAAAAAAGCAGTTGTATTTATCGGATCTGAAAGGTACACAGGCTTGAGACATGTTCCTGGGGGATTTGCCCCATCCCACTGGAACTCATGGCACAGCATACAGGGTCACTGGAGACTGCTTTGCAATGCCCTTCCACGCAGCTTCTGCTGCTCTGTGGATAATGACTTTGCTAGTTTTGCCATCATACTTAGCTGGCCATAATGGACTGCATGTGAAAGACTTAAAAGACTTTAGTAGAGGGAAAATTAGCTCTTAATTGACAATACTACTTTTGGACTGTGAAAGCAATTTGTCCAGAATTTGTCTCCACCTTGCAAGGGAGGGAGATTAGACTTGAACAACTTGCTCTTGGGTCACCTCTCGACTCAGGCACTAGTTCAAAAGCCTTCATGCACTGCGGTGCTGCACAGCATATCTGACTGCAGAGCAAAGCCTGAGTGTTACTGACAGCCTGGTATCGGGGGAGTGCATCAGGAAAACAAAGAAGAGGAAAAGGAACTATTTAGGAATAACTAAAATGTTCTTGTGTGTCCCTTGTGCCTCTTCCTGTCTATTTATAAGGTAAAAACACTTTATATAAAACCTTACGTAAAAAGAGAAAGCTCTGCAGTGTCAGAACTAGTCTGAGACTGGATTTCCTCTGTATTTTCATAGTGGCTCTGTTTCAATGGGACTTCAATTTGCCATGCCAGATTCTTGTTTCAGTTAAAGTGAGATATAGAAATGTTGGCTCGCCTGCTCAGTTGCTTGCCTTATACAGATGCAAGAGCAGAGAGGCATTTCCTAGTGCTGCATTGTACTGCTGCCATCCAGTATTCCAAAAAGCCAAACAAACTACTGCAGTTCTTTCAGTAAGATTACTTGGGGTGGGATGGAAGTAAATTTGTGCTTATTTCCCTTCCTGTGGCTGAAATCTTTTCATTCAGCTGTTTAATCTTTTCAAACTCTTTTTGGCATCTGCGAGGTCTTGGAATTTTCCAGGTTTAGGGATTCCTGCATCCAGTTCGTAAGACTATAAGAAAAACATTCAATAATTCAAGGGCTGGTAGAAGTTAAGAGTGTATGTATTCAGGTGCTTCATTCTGCTGGAAAAAAGCAAACAGCTACTGCTACCTGTAACCTGCTAAATAAAGCCAAAATGTACATCTGAGTTTAGGGAATTCTGTTTCATTGGTATATGTTTTGTTATTAACCAGATTAAGCTCATAAACCGTGTAGATACATTGAAGAGCATGAGTTTTGCAAGTAATCCTTTTCCTACATTTTAAAGTCATCTGTTTGTTTTCACAGACGTATCTATTCTCCTTCTTGAAGCAGCATTTTCCACTGTTCAGCAGTTTTATTTCCATACAGAAAAGAGATTACATGCAAAAGTCCATAATTAAGGAATGTGATGTAACATCATCATTAAGATTTTCTTCACCATTGAAAATATTCTCCAGTCTGGTTAAACATTAGGCTTGCTTTGCCATCAGGTGGCAAAGCCTGTCTTTCTTGAGAAACACAGGTAGGTAAGGCTGGTAGGTCCATCTCTAATGAAGCACAAGAGAACTTGGCCACTTGTACATCAGAGGATGGCAGAGCTGAGGTCAGTACAGTGAAGGCTTTTACCTGGCCTAGGAAAGTTGCCTGGGAAGTTGTCTGTGTCACTTTACCTGATAGGAAATTGCTCCCTCTAAAAGTTATCACAAAGCTCCATAAAGCCTGCAGTCTTTTCAAACTTTTCAAAAATACCTTTATTTTCTTGAAAAATGAGAAGTCTGGGAATTTTCATAAGGCTCCAAGGACTTGCCAGCCAGAAAACTCTTGGCACATTTCCTACTTTTTCACTGATCCCAAAGCAAATACTTCAGATTGTATGAGGATCCGTACTGACTAGTGATCATTCTAATTTTGTTGATTGCCAAGTAAGTTCAGTAGCAAAATTATTAGGATCACAGAAGGCATAGTACTGTATTGATTCCAATGTGCTGATGCTGGCTAAAATGAAAGTTTTGCTAGCTGTGTATCATCATCACCTTCATAAGTGAATGGATGTTAATGTTGGGTGTAATGCCAGTAGCAAGGCATACTAACAGCTCAGTGGAGGTGAAAATACCATTATTTGCGTAATGAGGGCAGAAAATATTGCAATTGCTCTTTATATTTCCACTAAAATTGCATAGATGCCATTGACAGAATTTTAGAGGCTATTTTGCCCTTTAATACTCTCATGATGCAAGTCAGATTTGTGCTCCTAAATGAAAACAAGAATGAGAAGCCAAAGATGAACATTCATAGTGGCTTGTGCAACACATATGAAAATGAGACCAGAAGCATGGAAAATTGATATCTTCTGGAACCTAAATATTTGCTTAATGGTGGTCCTGTCTGAATAACACAGGGAGATATTTTTTTAGAGATAATTAATAGTAAATTTCATCTTATATTTTTCTGCCTAGCTATTGATGCATAGGTACTGTGTGAGAGGACTATACAGAGGAGACAGACATTCCTACGTATTCAAATGAAAGTGTATTTTTGTAAGATCCGTTGCCTAGTCAACTTTTTTGGATTGAACATGTAGTTAACCTTTAAACAATCCGAATTCAAGAAATGCAGGGTAACATCCTCATGAAACCCTTCCTGATGCACTGAAAAGACATCTAGTTCTGGTGAAACATTAAAGACAGCCAATGTTTCTATGTTATGGTAGTGGTTATTTCATGTTTCGCATTAAATATATTCAGTTAAGAAGAATGGCAGGGTTTTTGTAGCAGGCACACATAATACGAAATAAAAATTAAAATTGAAGTGCTTGTCACATGTGAATGCTGATTAAAATAAGTTTATGGAACCATTCTAGCAAAAAATGTAGACTGGATAAGGTAAAAATTTAACATGAATTTTACTCAACTTCCTCCTGGATTTTGGGGGTCGTTTTGTGCAGGTGTTTCTGGATGGACACCTTTTGCCAAAGTTGAAAGTTTCTGAAAGATTTTTCAAGTAGAAGCAACAAATTTGAACGGCAAGATGTTCCCACTTAAACTGAAATTAAAAAAAAAAAGAACCCAAACAAAGCAAGTAAAACTTAGTTAGATTCCAGTTAAAACTGCTTCTCTGCTTTTCCTCTCCTGGCTTTATTCAGAAGTACCAAAGAACCAAAAATACACAGCATTCAGATGGTTCAGGGTTCTTGGCTGGTAAAGAAATAACAGTTATTAAAGGGCTTTTTAAAGGATCTGAGAAAAGCACAATAGGAACCTAAGCATGGAAATCAAAGCCAAAGAAAATCAAATAGAAGTACAATACAAATGTTTAATAGTGAGGTTGATTTCTGCTGGAGCCAGTTACATCAGAAAGTAGTAGATTCAAGGCTGCAAACCTTCTAGGCACACACTTTTAGCCAAATGTCAGCCATTGGGCTCCACACAGAAGTGGCTGGAATAAATTTTATGGACTATGATATACAATAGATCTGACTGTGTGACCTAATATTCCCCTCTGTCCTCAAGACCTGTTTAAAATGAACTTTAGTGGCACCCACTAGAGAAAATGAACCTCAAACATTAGGACAAATCCTCATATTTTTGGTATGGTTTTTAATGGATTGTTTTTGTGAAGTTTAAGAGAAAGCAGCACACATTCAAAGTGTATAAATAACCCTCTTGCAGAGACTGAAACAATGACTCTGTGTATACTATTGGCAGTGCAAACCCAATGCAATTTTTTGAAAGAATGAACTATTCCTGCAATGTTTGCCAGCTGGAGTGTTTGCTTTGTGCTTAATTCAAAATATATCTTTGGTTCATCTTCTCTACGAAGAGCTCTTCTGTTTACAGTAACTGTTAACTTACTATAATAGCAGGGACTGTAGACAATACTACATTGTTTTACAAAGCTTGATGTTATCAGGCAGAACCAGACATTACAGGCAAAGCAATAGCTACTAGCATGGAAGTTCACTTTAAATTTAAAAAAAGAAAGAAAGAAAGAAAGAAAGAAAGAAAGAAAGAAAGAAAGAAAGAAAGAGAAAAAGAAAGAGGAGGGATATAAATGTGCAGTTACGAAAGACATGAATAATTGCTATTTTTACTGAATCAAAAATATCTCCTTTGTCCTTTGTTTATTTGGCTGATTTTATATCCAGGACTTTATCTATCATTCTCATTACATGAAGGACTTGGTTCCTCACATGACCTGGGGTCTTGTTTTTGTTAACACCAGACAAACAGAGGATCTGTGTAGTATCAAAGAAGGGGAGGGGAAGAGAGGTGCAAATTTTTTGCCAGTTGTGGTGGGATTAACTGTGTGATTCACCATGCACTAAAGAGTAGGTCCCCCGTTTTGTGATCCTGCACTCAGCCCCACAAGCAGTGCCTTCTTCACAAAGCAGTCAGTCTAGGGCATGCTATTTTGATTTTTTTACCATTGTCATGAGTCCCCAGGGGCAGAATCACATAGCAGCAGGGTTGGCAAATTGGGCAGCTGTTGCTTCTGCAAAAGTACAACAAAAGCCTCAGTCAGGGATGCAGCACATTTGCTCCCTCCGTGGATCATACATAACAGAGGCATATAGGGTATGAAGCCAGCTTCATCCAAGCTCATAAAAATTGCTGACCTAGGATGCAACATGTTTTTGTGTATTTCCTTTCTGCCTTCCTCTTTGTACAAACTTTATTCCACCAGATTTGCTCAGGTTTGCAGTTTTCAGTCAACCAGTCCCCAGGCCAAAATTTCTTTCTGAAGGGGGAAGTCCTTTTTTATTTCCATGAAACATTCCTTCCCAAGCATGGTCTGGATTTCTCATGAATTCAGTTTTGCCAAGATGGACAACTTTATGTCAGTTGCAAAATGGAGCCAAGCAATTGCTTTCACACAGTTCAGCTTTCTGTGGAATCTTTTGCTGAATCTGGCTCTGTCTCTTTGTTATGATTTTTGCTTGTGTGGCAGTTTATTTTCCAGGTCATTGTCAGTGCTGGAAGACAGTGAAAAAACATCTCATTTTTTGTGGGGATGTGATTTTCTACTGGGAGGATAAGAAGACCAAGAAGTAAATGCAATGGGGAAAACCAAGTTATTTCAGTTATCACCAGAATAGGACAGTCATTTAATCCACACCCAAAATAATTTCTAAAATAGTGCAAATATCTCCTATATAATGGCAGGAAACTGGTAAACAACAAAAGATTATGTCTTTTTATTGGGCAATCCCTTCTGCCAGTAGCCTGCAGACCTAAGTTCTTCTCAATTTCTTCACAGTTAAATGGCTTTAAAGCCAGCCTCGACAAATTGCCTGTTTTCCTGATTACTGATTACTGGCGTTTCACAGAGGAGGTCAAACACTGGAACAGGTGTACATATAGACTGTGAGATCTCAGTCCATGGAAATACTCAAAATATGACTGGACACAACTCCAAGGAACTTTTCTACCTTCAGTGTTGGCCCTGCTTTGATGAGGGATGGGATGACCATCAGAGGTCCCTTCCAGCCTCAGGTTTACATCTGACTCTAAGAGAGTTAATTCTTCTGTGCCTTGGCTTGAACTTGTTGCATTACCCGTTAGGATGATTGTTAGGCATCTTTTTGTTAAGGTTGCTGGTCACATTCTTCTGAAATAGATGACCTTTCTTGAGGCCATGTCAAATATTGCCTATTAATATTAGACATGCTGTATAAGCTCTTTAACTTATTCTTTATTGCTATTAACCGCAGTGAGCTCGGCTCATAGTCCAGTGACTATTTGCTAGAATTCAGAGCAACATGAACTATTTGTCCTCTAACACCACTATTTATTTTTGTCCGTTCTGAATATCAGAAACATTTGCCAAAAACTTGCCATTTATTTCACTGTTTTCTCTTGATCTGCAGTATATATATCATCTTGTCCTTTTGCTACCTTTAACTGCTATGCTCAATCTGTGCTGTGATGTAATTGTAAAAGTCATTTTAAAGATTTCATTTCATAGTCCTACAAGTCCTGATCCAGATCTTGGAAATGTTACTGTTCCTCTAATACTCTCTTCACCTCAACATTCATAAATAAACATAAATAAATAAATTATCCCCTTCATCCCTACCTACTGTCATGACATGTGTTGCTCATTATCTGTTCTCCATTATTCCTTTAATTTCCCCCTCCTCCCCCATTGGGAGAGAGACTATTTGTATGACAGGACAAGGGGGAAATGATTCAAACTAAAAGAAAGTACGTTTAGCTTAGATATTAGGAAACAATTCTTTACTGTGGAGGTGGTAAGGCACTGGAATAGATTGGCCAAAGAAGTTGTGGATGCCCCATCCCTGGAAGTGTTCCATGCCAGGCTGGATGGGGCTCTGAGTAACCTGGACCAGTGCAAGATGTCCCTGCCCATGGCAGGGTGGTTAGAACCAGATGATCTTGAAGGTCCCTTCCAACCCATGCATTTCTATGATTTAAACATGGCCTTTTAAATTCTTTATGCACACCAGGAGTTGCCTACCTCTAGTAAATAAGCACTGCCATTCCAACACAGTTTGCTAATACACATCCAGTTTTTACTCCCTCCCATGGAAACTGAGAGAGTGGAGATGGAGGCCATACCCCAAAGCCTCCTAGATGTTGGGATTGTCAGCCTGGAAACTGGTTGTCCATTTTGTTTGCTAATGGGGAAGAATGTTAGCAATGGAAGAAGCCAAAATGGAAACTCAGCAGCGCTATGTCCTGTGCCACATACCCAGCCAAGCTGATAGGCTTTGTGGCTGGTAAATGGACCAATTGTAGATTTTTGGAGACTGAGGAGCTGATGGCTATCTGTCTCCATGTCTTCCCATTGCCTTTTAGTTGAGACCAAATAAAAGTCCTTCCACACACTGGGAAAAGCAATTTTGCAGTTTTTCACAAGCATAGAAGTAGTTTGCTGAATTCCATGGAATGGCCTTTTGCACAGGGTCTGCACAGCTCTTGCAAATTAAAGATCTTTAGCAAGATACTCAGCTTTATTCTTAGGCCATAAGATGAGTGTATGAACAATAATTTGTGACAGTTAACCAAGGTTATTTGGCTGAACTACTCAATCCTTTTATAGATCATTTAATGGCGATGAGGGTGCAATATTTTAGATACAGTATCAAATTAATGTCTACAAGTTCTCACCTTGAACACCATTCATTTCTCAGTGCACAAAGCATGATGATTTACAATGAGTTCTAGACAGTAAAAAATGCATATACCAGTATCAAATTATTCTATATCTTAGGCAGCTTTTCAGTTTGGGGGTTTATGAGGTGAGATTATTTCTCTAGATGCATGCATAGCCATCTATTATAGCCAGCTGAAACACGTGTTTCTGATGGATGGCAGATGCACAGATTTTCATTTGGCCCCTTTCCCTGTCCTCCATAATCTCTCTAAGACCTTCTTCACATAAAGATCTCTCAGGTGTTCCTTATGCTCTTTAGGTGGTGTGAAGGTGAAAAAATAAGTTTTTGGACAGAAATTACCATTTCACTTGACAGTTTTGTTGGTTGCTATATTCAATTTGGTGCATATTTTTGCTCAGCCAAGCAAATGCATTAGAGAATATTAAAAAAATGAAATAGAGAAAAGAGAAGGTGAAGAGAACTGCTATTAAAATAGTCATACTATTTTAATAACATGGGAAGCATAATATAGACTAATTTCTCCTTGCTGTCCTTGGATTAATTTTTAAATATGCGTTTTGAAATACTGCTCCTAAAATAATGAGCTTTTGCTTAACTTCTGCTAAAAAGTAAGCATGAAGTCATAAAATCATAGAAGGTTTTGGTAGGAAGAGCCCTAAAAGATCACCTCATTCCAATTAATTGCCATAGGCAGGGACATCTTCCACATGTACCAGATTGCTTTAATTTCTTTGGTAATTCTCTGATATATTTAATGCTTTTGTGTATCAGATCATTTTTATCTCAGCTTTCAGTCCAGCTGCTGCAGAATACAATCCTAATACAACAATGTCTTGATTCATTCTTGCAGTTCAAATCACCTAATTTCTGGGTGGTAAGGATAGTGTGAGAGTATAGGGAGTCAAAAAAAAAAGTTCGAGGACACTCTATGACATGATCTTCTTTGGGTTGGAAAAAGAGGAGCACTGTGTCATAAAATTTAAAAAATGGGAAACATTTTTGCAACTTGAGATAGCAAAATGCTGAAAGACAAGTCTATCAATTGCTATTAAAGACAATATTGATGCAGGATAGGAATTCACTAAATAGCTGAAAGTCATCTGGGTGCCTCTTTCATTTTTACTTCTTAACAGATACTCCAAATTTCATGCTTATACTTAGTCCTGTAATACTGATATGCAACCTTAAACTGAGCAGCTGTTACCCTGATTTAGGGTTTCTTGCACAGTTAGGATTTGCTGTGCTGTGCTTCTGATCACATTCTTGGCCAAGATATCAACTTTGTAGATATTTCCAGAGGTGTCTTAAAAAACTCCTGTTTTATACTTACATTGACTTTAGTAAACAGAATAACATCTCACCTTATTCTGTCCTATTTTATAATGTGGGATATATATATAGGCAGTGCTCTTTTAGGGGCTGCTGCCTTGGGCAACAATTTTATAGTCTTCATGCATCAGAATTTGACCCCGAAGGCTAAGTTTCCTAGACAGGCACAAAGAGGAGCGATGACAGTTCTAAATGTTCCCCTTTGCACTCATTTATATAGGATTGATTATGCTTCTTATTACTCCACATAATTTCCTTTATAAAAAAATTTGTCTAAAAATACTTACTCACCTGAGAAATGGAGGCCTGTGCTATTTGAATAAACAGAGGTTTAAGTGTTCCAAAAGCACAGGAAGAACTCCAGCACCACTCACCCAGCAAAAGAGTCTGACCTGACAGTTCTAATGCATAAACAAGATCTGGGGTTATAAATAGATAAATCTGTTAAAAACACTAGCAACTCAAAGCAAAACAAACTAAAAAGAATAGTGAGAATGAGGGGAATAGGTTGCAATCAGAAAACAACTGTATGTTACTGTATAACTCCATGGTGCAATCAAGTTTTGGACACTGTGTGGTTCTCTCTGCTCGCTCAGTCTTTTAGGAAGGAAAATAGCAATATTATAGGAGAAGCACGGAGGTGGGAAAAAAATGATCAAAATTGTCAGGATATAGTGTGATCCTTCTCTTCAGCCTGGGGAAAAGATGACCAAAACCTATGAAAACTGCTGGAAAAGCTGAGGACCATGACTCACAATCTCTTTTTGTGTTTGGACTGGTGGTTGTCCTCCAAAGCTTGTAGGAGCCAAGCTCAAGGAGTTAAGATGAATATTTTTCATGAAATGAGCAGTTGAACTATGAAACTCCTTCCTGTGATGTGAACTGTAAAATCTCACATTAGTTCAAAAAAGGATTAGGGACATTCATGTAAGGAAATGCTTCTGGAGACTACTAAATACCAAGACCTCCATCTCCAGGACTGCCTGAGCTATAGACCACCAGATGCCGAGGGAGTTTTTCTGGGTGTGTAGCACTACATGAGCTCTTTGCACTCACACAGATTCCTGCATGTCTGGTTTGCTCTCATTGAGAACAACCATTTCCATGTGTGGAAAATTCCCCTGAAAAGGGTATCAGATTTTTTATAGAAAGCCAAATGGCCTAACCCCTGCCAACTGTCTTGTAACAGCAGCTAAAACTCAAAGCTTTAGCAGAAGATAAAGAGTGCCATGATGAATTTCTCTGGCTGTGGGTGAGGAAAACGCTCCTCCTTCACAGCAGAGTGTCCATGATGTTTCATAAACCCACAGAAAAGCAACATTCGTTCACTGTTATTCTTGCACACACAAGGGCTGTGTGCAGATTGAGGTTCATCTGCATGCTGCAGCTCAAATGTCTCTGAAGCAGACCATGCCAGCAGATGTGAGAGGATATTGGGACTGCTACTGAATGTGTTTCCCCTCTTTTGACTCTCTTTCTCTCATAATCTGCTCCTGGCTGCTGCTGAGTCCCATCAGTTAGTTCTGTCAGGCTTTTGCCCTGTTCGAGCAGTGCTGCCATGAGGGAAATTAATTCCAAAAGTGCAGTCATTTTAATGAGAGGATGAGTATTATATCTGATGTCACAGGATGACTGGAACAGTAGCTGGACTTCAACCCATGGTGTGCACTTTCTGCTGGCCATGCAGCATCTCAGCTCTCATGCAAATTCTCCTTGTCACCTGTTTTGCTGGATGTGAAGGGGCACAAGCCATCATGGCAGGAGACTCCAAGCTGCAGAGTACTGATCACCCTCTTGCCTTCTACTGCACAAGCCTTGAGGATAAATCTATTCAATCAAGGGTGCTATTATGATAAAATAAGACATCTAATTCATGTATCAAATCAAACATAAATAGCTCATAATAGAACATATGAAAAATCTCCCACCAAGACTATTTATATTCTCCCATTCATGCCTGAGTCACAGTGATTTCCATCTTCTTTAAATTTGAGTCTAAGCTAGTCAGATTTTTTAGTATTTCTATTTAAGGATTTTCAACTTTTTGGTTGTATTTGTTCCTTAAAGATTTGTTAATTTTTACTGTACCCTCTTTTAGCTGATAATTACCTTCTAAGCCTATTTCAAGCCAGCTGGTTTCTGACTGGTGAAACAAGTCAGAAGCTCCTAGAGGAGCTGAAAACTGAGGGACAAGTCCTCACCAAAAAATTTCATTTGTCTTTTGTCTTTCTTCTCTCTCCATTCTGTTTGCTCACCTTTTCTCCTCTCCTCCAATGCAGTAGTTCCCTCCTAGCTGGGAGCATGATAGGAGGGAGGCACAATGGTGGTGGGAATTGAGGATGGTTGAAAGCCGTGCCTTGGGCTGGACCATGCTGGATATGTGAGGCAGTGGCTGGCTGCAAGCTCAAACTTTTTTCATTCCCAGTAAAATGGTAAACCACACTGAGCTTGGGCAGGAGGAAAATATTACTTCATTTTCCTTCCAGTAGGAGCCAAAGCAAGCCAGGAACCAAGCAACGAGGAGCTGGGGTGGGGTGAAGGATAAAGAGATTTTCCTCTTTAGTGTTTTGAGCAAAGCTGACAATGGTTGCAGAGGGAGTTCAAGGCTAATGTGGCACCCAGCAAAGACTAAACTCGAATGTAAGAATTGACAGAGTTAGGCTAGATGGGCTCACAGTTGGTTTTGCTGGAGCTTGAGTTGCAAAGGTTGTCTGCAAGGGGCTAGAACAGGCAGGATCTGGAGCAGAAAAGCCCATGGGGTATACACATATTTGATGAGAGAGAAGGGCTCAAGCACATCACACTCTCTAGAAAGAAGGGGGATCAGAAGATACAGCTTTGAGGATTGCTGTTTTAAATGTGTTTTGCCTGTTTATCCTCTCCCAAAAAGATAGGTGAAGCAAATTCCTTCAGTTCATTTCATCTTCTGGGTTAATGTGTAATTACAAATGACACATAACTGCTGTATGTATGTTAAAAGGCAAAACAAAGGGAAAAGGGATGGAAAGGCAAGGTGGCTTTTGTTGGTCCTTCAGTCCTCAGGAGAATTTATTTGTCTGGCTTGAGACATGGGCCCAAAAACCTCTTAGTATTTATACTGAAGGAAGAAAAGACTGAGATTTGTGGGCCTGAGCATTATGCTGAGCTGCACACAAATTAATTTAAAAGGACTGCCCTAAGACTTTGGGCACTTTATTTTCAGTGTATATTTCATGTTCTTTCACTGTTTAAGTTACTAGAAACAGTTTGGGGCCTTTTATTTTTGGATGCCAGCTTGACAATTTTTAGGTGAGTCTTGTGTTTTTCTCAGCAGAGAAGTGTGTCACTCTGAAATAAAACCTAATTTTCTCATTCCTGAGAGAGTGTAGGACAGACACACAATCTTCAGCCAGTTCAACAAGGGACAGAGTAACACAGACAGTGAGGGACCAGATAAAGGTGCATCCTCTAACATCCGTAAAGTCATGACTGTGGGTGCTGGGTGAGTACCAGAAGAATGAGCCAGGGAAAGCAGCCAAGCTTGGTGCCCTCTCTGAATTCCCTTCAACTGCTGTTGTCAGGGGTCAGCTATAGCAAACATAGGCTGAACCTATAGCGATTTCTGGGCTGAAGTTGCAGAGATTTTAAACTGTTCAGCTGTACTGTGTCAAAGACTCAAAAACCCAAGAGCAGTGATTACTCTTGAAAACCATGATCAATGCAATGCTGAGGTTGAATGCTCAGGATCTGAAGTTGAGTTGTCCATCCACCTCTATGAGCTAACTAGAACAAAGCTAACGTGTCCTCTTTTGCCCCCTTGCCTCCCCTCCTTGTGGTTAGGAGGAGGGAGGAGAGTGTGGTCTCTGGAATCAGAGGCTGCAGTTGTGGGTGGTCAATATGCCTTTGAGTTTTGGGGGTTTTTTTCTGATAACTCTCTTTGAGAGCAGAACAACATCTGAATCCAACTTCTTTGTTATCTCATAAACATTATTAGATAGTTCTATGAAATATCTTTAAATTGAGACAAGCCTCTTTCTCTAGTAAAAATAGAGGGTAACAGAAGAAATAACATTTTCATTCCTGGTTAGGTTTTTGTTGTTGTTTGGTTTGGGGTTTGGGGGGATTTTTTTTGTTATTTACAAAAGTTCATCAAGAAGCACACACACAGGAAGAGGTTAAGATCCACATGCAAATAAAAGACTTGGCAAGTAACAAGTTAGTTTGCTTTTCAATGGGGAAAAAAAAGCAGCTGATTCCAGCATCTTACATTTTACACATCCTTTTATAAATAAATTAATTTCTCCCTCCTATAGATACGAGCCCTTGCAGAGTTCCTCCACTGGGATATTTACATCCTTTGCCTCTAGTTCAGCCTTGCTATTGTTTTTGTCAGTTTGCTTATTTTGTTTCCCTTTTGTTTATCTTCTCCTCTTCTTGGATACTTTTCATAAACGCCCATTAGCAATGTGCAATCACAGCCAGACGACCAATGCTTGTCACTGTTTAAACATGTAGGTGTCAAGGAGGGGAAATGGTATATGATCCTAATCCATGCAGCCAGAAGCACATTTCTAATACTCTGGTATTGTCTAGTGATGGAAGATTGTGCACGAAGTTGTAAGTGGAATAACAAGGAGTTTTGTGGTAAGATCAGAGGGTGGAAGAGGATTATGCCAGTTCTTCCTGCCATAAATATTCTTGGAAACATTCTTAAATACATCTCCTTCCTTTGATACCATAGCTTACCAATGTTATGTATTAATTTTTCTAATTCAAGGTTAAGAGAACACATGTTGGCTAAAAGTCACCCACTAATTACTTTTGTCAAACCTATATCAATACTTACATTCCTACAATTATTAGACCCTGAATGGTTCATTTTGGTCTTAGTCAAAACCAGTACTGACAAATGCACCTCTTAAATTGATAAAAATACTGATTGAGTCAACAGGTCTCAATTTTTGTTATAGTCTTTAGAATATACTGAGTTACAGTAATGTCAATGATGTGAAATCAGTTATGACAGGAGGTAATTAATGCTTGTAAGCTGGAAGGCAGTTGCAATGTCATATAAAGCTGTACAGGGATACCCAGTTGAACTGGTCTAGAACAATAATTTCAGTCAAAAATTCAGAGCTTGCTAACTGTATCAGACCATGACACTAATGTAAGTGCAAGTATTTTAAGCTCTAGTCTGGCATTATATTGAGTCACCTGAACATAGAAAGATGCCTCATAGCTGTCCCAGGAGGTGAGAATGTGCTATGAAGCCATAGCGACAGAGATGAAAACAATACCCTACAAAAGCCTATCATCTTTATTTTGCTGCTAGAAAACTCTACTGATGGTTTTTTACTACATGAAAAGTGAAGAGCAAAACAAAGCAAATCAGCTCTTAACAGTATGCAAGAAGAAAGTGAGAACATATCAGTGCATATTAAAAGAAATAAGCATTTTAAGCAGGTGTTGCTACTGTAGATATGAAAACATCAAGTAAAATTTAAATAAATTCTAATGTTATGAAGGATGTTAAACTAGACAAGCACAGCACAGGCCATTCATCGAAGTGAGACCATCTATCATATGAACGTGGAGGTACTAAATAGATAAAGAGATACAGACTTTATGTAACTCAGGCATATTATTCCAAATGGGATTTTATTCCAGTTGAATATATGCTCAAGAAATGGTTTCTCTGTGACTGCTGTATTTCTAGATTCTCCTAGACAATTGCTATGCACAAGTAATATCTCAGTGTTCTATTTGTGCTGGATAATTTCTTTGGCTTTCACCAGTCTTACTCTCACCAACATTTGCTATTTGTTAGTTTGTCAGTCAGTCAATTTATAAAAGATGGACTTGAGTACAGCTCTAGCTGGGAGCTATATTGGAGCAAAGTCTCCCAGATGCAGTTGTGGTGAAACCAGATAATGGGAACTGTTCTGGAAATGTTGAGATTTTTCCCTTCCCTTCCCTTCCCTTCCCTTCCCTTTCCTCTCCCTCTCCCTCTCCCTCTCCCTCTCCCTTTCCCTCTCCTACAGAATTAGCAGGTGTCATAGAGCAGGGAAAGAAACCTTTTCTCTAAAGGTATGTATGTTCAGCACAAAGAGACAAACACACATGTTGTGCTGGTGTGTCACAGGTCTGGATATTAACAGGAAAATCCCACAACATTTAAGACACAAGGGGAAAAACCCACCCTGTAACACCGTTGCTCTTCATTTGTTGTCATGAAGAGTTGTCAGCAGGTGTTCATAGAAAGCCCTGAGATGGCTTGCCAAGCTGCAAATAGCAGTGTATTAAACTCAGTTGTGTGCAGTCTCAATGCCCTAGGTTTTTTTAAATATTACCAGAGGCAATTTTTGTTAACAGTTTTGGGTTAACACACAACTGAAACTCAGTGATGCTTAGCCAAAACCCACAAGTCTTGCCTGGTTTTGAATCAAAATTCTACAAAACCACAGTGTTTATCATGGTTTCTACATGAAGTCATAATTAACCCCAGGTTTGCTCAAAACTTTATCCAAGATAACTAAAAATTTTGTAAACTGTGGGGAACCTTACTGAAGCATTGGGTAAGTATGACAACATGAGAGGATACTTGAGTTCAATCTGATCCTACGTTTTGCTGAAAAAGTTTCAAATGACTGTAGCTTCAATCTGATGTTTTCCCAGGAGGAAGATGTTAATAGAGATTCATTTAACTTCTGAACTCCAGAAATCTGTAAGGATTCAGTGTTATCCAGACTCTAGATTTACAACAAATTCACTTCAATACACTTTCTCCAAATTATTTCTATTTAGAAAATACTCCTTTTACTCAACCTGATGATTTTCCCAACAAGAAAATCAAACATTTTGGGGATGTGGAGGGGGCGTTGGTTTTTTTTGTTGTTTGGGGTGGGGTTGGTATTGCAAGAGATACATGTTCTTAGCTAGCTTAATGTAAAATACAATTACTTGTGTTCTCTGATTTGCTATCCAAAGCATTCTTCTGAGGCATCAATAGGAAATGTTCATTCATGTATAGCTGAAGCCATTCAAAAAGAAAAAAGAGAGATGGAGAGACACTGAAAAAAAAAAGAGACAGTGAGAGAGCGTGTCAGAGAGAGAGAAAAAAGTCTGTTAGGCCCTTTGTTTGAAAATATGAATAAATTTCTATGGCTGAAGATATTACTGGAAAATGTGTTGCTTTGGCAAAAGATCATTCTAGCATGAAATCCTGACCTCAATGTGATCTCTGGAAGTTTAATTTATCTATACTATACATAAGCTTCGTTGGAAGCAGGGTTTCATCAAGGGTCTGAATGCAGGGGATGTTTATTTTCAGATTATTTTTATTTTCTACAACAGATTTGGATCTAATTACAGTTCCTGGACTTTGTTGGGATGCCCCACATTGGTAAATGCTTAGCACTGAAGAAGATTATGTGAAAGGTCATATCCTTAACTCCCATATGTGAATGTGTAGCTTAATAAATTTAGAGACCAGTAATTTCAAGTAATTAAATGCAATTTGCCCAGGAAACTCTGCTTGGGGAAAAGGTTATAAACCTCAGCATTTATGCACTTTTCATGAGTTGTTTCTGTTACAAAAATTTATGAAAATGATTCAAGGGCTATGAACAGCATGAAGCTTAAATCAACACTATTTTTTTAGCATTGTATTGCTGTAGAAATTTATTGTCATTAAAGTATAACAAATTCTAGAAATGAAGTATTTTACTTCAGTTTGAATTTGAAACTGACAATTTTAGCAGCAAATGTGCTATACAGTCACAACCTGTCACTTTAAAACAATTTTAGTATTAAGTACAGAAGGAACATATATATTCATGACTTTATTAATAACCATTAAAAACCTATGTCTTAATTAATTAAAAGTCAGCAGCTATGTAAGATTTCGCACTAGCTTAACTCTGGTTTAGTAAAGCAAATTCTCTAAACATGAACTAAACGCCTGCCAGGAGTTCTGCTCTTTGCATCATTAATTCTGACCCTTTACTTGCAAGACTCTCTCTCCCAAAAGTAATTCATCTCAGTTATCATATGACAGCAGAACTTCACACCCAGTGCCAGGCTTCCAATGATTTCTCCCCATATGGCAACTTCCTCAACTCCACGATGCACAGTTACCATGCGTCAGTCTCAGGCAAGCACATCTTTTGCATAACCAGCTTCACTAATAAGCTGATTGCTATTTCTGGAGGCAAAACAATGATTCTTTGTTAGTTATGGGAATATATTTGAAGTAGAAAAACGACTGTACCTTTAAGAATTCCTAGTTTGGTTCTAACAGCTAGCTCTTCTCAGGTTCCCATTTCAGTTGGTGGAGAGAAGGGCACTGCACTCATAAAGTTCAAAGACTTCAAACAATTTGTGCATTCACAGATTTCTTTCTGCAGATACTCATTTCTCCATATGTTCCCATTCTTTCTACTGTATGTTAGATATTGAACTCTAGATCCATAAATAGTCCTGCAACTTCTATCTTTATTTGTTTGCAGAACTGGGGGGTTGGCAGTTTAAAGCTGGAGGAATATTGAGAAAGCCTTCCTTTTTCATCCTAAGAGTCTATCTGTGCTCACAGACTATGGACTGGAAATCTCCACTTTAGGTATTAGACACAGAACATGTTTGGCACTGCTCAGCAGAGGTGTCCCTGAGGGAGTGTCTGAAAAAACTGGTCTAGAGAAATTAAATTCCTCTTTTCTCTGTGACTACAGAAGATGGTACACATAAGTTATACTTCAGATGATGGGTTTACACCAAAGGAGCAGGAAAGAAATAATCCTTTGCACTGAGGCAACTGGAAAATTCTTCACAAGAGGAAATCACTCATGTAAAATACATTCACAGGTCACAAGATCAGAGAGACACAAGATGACCAGAATGCACAAGAGGTAGTACACTGTAGCCAAAAATGCTTTAGTCTTTAGGATCATTACACCAAGGAAGCCAGCTCTTAGTCATTTGTGTTACTGGATATCCATATTGTGTAGATGGGTGCAGTATAGATTTTCAACTATTCTCTGTCTCACATCTCCTCATTTTCATAAAGCTTATGGACATACAAATATCCCTATCTTAAAGCAAATTCATAGAATCATAGAATCATAGAATCATAGAATGTTTTAGGTTGAAAGAGACCTTCAAGAACATCTTGTTCCAACTCCCACTGCCATAGGCAGGGACAGCTTTCACTAGACCAGGTTTCTCAAAGCCACATCTAACCTGGCCTTGAAAATTTCAAGGCTGGGTCATCCACAGCTCCTTTGGCCAACCTGTTCCAGTGCCTCACCAAACTCTCAGTAAAGAATTTCTTCCTTATAATTTAAACCTACTCTCTTTGAGTTTAAAGTCATTACCCCTTATCCTATCTCTACATGACCTTGTAAAATGTCACTCTCATGTTAAATAATGCTGGTCCCAGTACGAATCCCTGAGGAACACACTTGCTGCTGATCTCTCCCTTGTCATCAAGCTGTGGACCACAACTCTTTGAGCATGACTATCCAGCCAATTCTTTATCCACTGTGTGGTCCAAAATGTAGGATGCAGGCATCAATACCCCAATCTCTCACCTGCTGGGTGAGCACCCAGTAGATGGAGTTACGCAGGCTGTAAGGCAGTGTCTTTTGAAAACAAGTAAGTGAAAGATGATGCTGAGGCAAGTGGTAATAATAATAAAAATTTTAATAAAAATTCAAAAGGAGATATACATAAGAAAGGAAAAAAAACCCAAAACATTATGAAGTGAGCAGGTAAATTAGTGGCTGCTCCTTAAATTAATGTCCCGTCTGGGAATGGATCTTATCTTTGGGCATCTTACAGCACAGATCCAAGCCCTGGAGAAACATGCTGGAAAGCCAAACAAGAGTTTCTACTCCATCAGATGACTGAAGCTGGAGATAAGATTCATGGACATACTTTTGTATATAACAATAAAATTTGGCATCAAACTTTCAATTGTGTTCACTGTCATCCCATAGATCATAGCTGTTGTAAATCATTACTACAACACTCTATAAAATAACAATAGAAGAATGATTGGGTTTTTTGTCTTTTTTTTTTTTTCCTTTCTTAAATGCTTTTGTTTTGTTTGAACACTGATACAAAGAGAAAGTACCTCTTGAGCTCCATCTTTAAATTAATGGTTATGGACCTTCTCTACCCTGTCTAGAGGAAAATGCCTTTAGTAATTCAAATGGCAAGCAAGAGTAACCATGAACAGGAAGAAGGGAGAAGAGGTGCCTGCCTCACACAAACAGAGAGTTTTCTCACCTCTAACTCACCTCCTTAGTTTCAGTTAACTGCTTTTTAGTGGTGCTTTTCCTCCAAGTCCTTCCAGTTACCTTATGTAAAACCTTCTAAGAGATTTGCTTCTAAGATATTACCTCAAAGAAGCAAGTCAGACTCAAAGAAACACTTGGTGATTCAGGTTGGGAGGCACTCAGAGAATCTCTGGTCTATCCTCCTGTTCCATGTAAGGCCATCTGTAAGGGCAGGCCCAGTACCTCAGGACTTTTTGCAGCTGGGTCTCCAGCAATAGGGATGACACAACCTTGCTTTTGTCTACATCCATTGCAAACTGCTCCTGTTCCAATGCATGCCCACTAAACTCTGCAAAAACACTTAACAACACAAAACTGGAAGAACTGAGATCTTCAGCCTTGGCAACCTTGTAATAGGCATTTAAATCTGAAGGATGTTTTTCCACATGTACCACAAGTCCTCTTCCATGTTCCCTGAAATATTTCCTGAGGCTGTCCATCAAACTGGAGTGAAAGATGAAAAGTCATGGAAGTACCCTATATCACATGATCCAGAGATATCAATTATATCATGTCTTGGTCTCATGATCATGCAAGGTTTTAAAATGTATTTAGCAGCTCATGTCTTTTCTGACAGTGTCATACTTTTCAGGAAAATCATGTTCTTCCTCAAGACAGTGTTATCCCAAATCTCTTATTAGTCTGTACATTTATGTGGTTGCCTTTTTCCTTTTGATCTGCCTGATGGCTAGATTCAAACTAACAAGCAGATTTGCCAAGAAGCCAACGTTAGGTAACATTGCCTCAGAATGACCTGACTATCTAACACGGACTCCCTGGAAGCAGCTTTAAACAATATTTAAATGTTTAACAATGTTTAGTTAGATATGCTTTAATATATTTATTTGGTTCAAAACATAAGAGCACAAGTACATGTAAGCAGCCACAGGGAAACTGTATGGTTACATATATGAGGGACAAAAGCAGAAGTGACAGTAAGAGAGTTTTGACATTCACTGAAGACAGATCATCTGGCACTTGGAAGCAGTAAATAAGATTCCTTAACAAACCCACCAAAGCAGTAGCAACCAAACTGAGGAATGAGGGATGCAGACTGCTGGAGCTACACTGCCAGAGCCATACAAACAAAAGCAGTCGTGTGCACCTGGAATGCTCCCCAGGTATCACATCCTGGCTCTCAGATGGAAATGGCTGCCAAGTGTTTGCTGAATGATGCTGTAGCCCTGCTTACAGCTTCCATTTATTTTGTGCTCCTAAGGCTGAGGATTATTGATCCCCAGCTGTACAATTTAATGTTTTGTGCCCACACACTTTATTTTATATTAAGATAATCCCAAGTACCTAGTTTCCAGGTTTTCAGCTGCTTTCAACTAGTATTCTCCCTCATTTCAGTCACTAGGTGGTCTTAAAGTTGTTATGCCTGGCCTAAGGGAGATCCTCATGGTAATTCATGGAAAAAGAGAGATGGACTAATAACCCCTGTACCACTTCACTCCCTATTTATGTTTGGTTCCCCCTTCATGATAAGTACAGCTTGTGAGAAGTGAGAATATTCCTCTCCATACAGAAATTTAACAGTATCCCCTCATTAGAGATAGAAGATGATTTAAAGCTAATTTAAGGTTCAGTTAAGCCTTCAGAAGGAGATGTATAACTCAACAGGGAGTGGTAATAAAAATAATGGTGTACAGTGAAAGTAAAGAGAACTCTTTTCCTGACCTGTGAGGTTCATTTCATACCAGAAATTACTGAAATTCTGCAGGATATTTCACACATTGCTTAGTTTTTCTGAGTTTCAGTTCCACTTCCAAATGGACGTGGGAATAAGCTTTGGGCAAAGTTGTGCAAAACTGCTATAAAAGGACAGCTGACCATGTGAAGTTGGGCAGAAACACTTAAGGTGCAATTTACAAGGGGAATGGCTAAGGTTTACCTATTTTACATATTTTTACACTTTCAAAATGCTTGTTCGAATACATGATGGAAAATGTGACTTGGATTCAGTTATCTGAAGTGTTTACTGCCCGCTGATATACTTCAAGATGTGCACTCTCATCTCTAGCTGCTACTTCGGAAAGACACATTTCCCCCATGGTATCCTGAAAGATACCTGCCACTCCCACATGGATGTCTGGCTATTTCCAGAAGCTAAAATCCCATACCGGCCACAAAAAATGCCACATAGCTAATAAAGGATCATGTAGGTATTGCATGCAGAGTCCTTTAGGCATGATCTAGTCCTTTAGATTTCACTTCAGGAAAATTTCAGGAAAATTAATGGGCATTTTTTTCTGAAGACAGAATCAGAACTTCAGTATATGGAAAACATGCATTCACTTCTGCCACTTCAACATTCAGCATCTGAACATTGCTTAGAAATAGCTTGTGTGAACTCCTGTATGTTTGCAAATCCCAGGTTTCTAATGAAAGATCATAGAATCAAATAATGCTTTGGGTTGGAAGTCACCTTCAAGATCATCCAGTTCAAACCCCCCACAGGGAGTGACAACTTCCACTAGACAAGTTGCTCCAAGTCCCATCCAACCTGGCCTTGAACACTTCCAGAGATGTGTTCCACAACCTTTCTTAACAACCTGCTCTACTTCCTCACCATCCTCATCTTAAAAAATATTCTGCCTTATATCTAATCTAAACCTACTTTCATTCAATTTAAAGCCTTTGCCCCTTGTCCTATAAATATATATGCTTGTCAAAATTCACTCTCCAACTTTCTTGTAGGCCCACATTAAATTCTGGAAGGTCTCTCTCCAGACTTTTCTCCAGGCAGAATAACCCCTGCTCTGTCAGTCTGTTGTTGTAGGAGATGTGCTCCAGCCCTCTGATCATCTTCCTCACCCTCCTCTAGACTCACTCCAAAAGGTCCATGTCCCCAGAGCTGGACTCCAGGTGGGGTCTCATGAGAGCAGAGAGGGGTGGAACCACCCTGCTGGCCTTGCTTCTGATGCAGCCCAGGACAGGGTTGGCTTTCTGGGCTGTGAGGGCACATTGCCGGGTCATGTTGAGCTTCTTGTCAACCAACACCCCCAAGTCCTTCTCCTCAGAGCTGCTCGCAATCCATTCTCTGCCCAGCCTGTCTTTGTGCTTGGCATTGCCTTGCCTCAGGTTTTGGACCTTGCATTTGGTCTTGTTGAACTTCTTGAGGTTCACACTGGCCCACCTCTCAAGCCTGTCCAGGTCCCTCTGGACAGCATCCTTTCCCTCCAGCAAGTCGACTGCACCACAGCTTGGTGTTGTCAGTGAAATTCCCGAGGTGCACTGGACCCCACTGTCCACGTCACCCACAAAGATGTTGATCATCATTGGTCCCAGTGCCACCCCCTGAGCCATGCTGCTCATCCCCAACCTCCACTTGGAATTATGAGCCACTGACTGCAACACTTTGAGTGCAACAATACAGCCAATTCCTTATCCACGAGTGGTCTATCTGTCAAATGGCACCTCTTCAGTGCAGAAATAAGGTTTTTGTATGGGACAATGTCAAAATGTGAGTCTTCAGCATCTTTCTGTATCAGAAACTACCACCATTTATTTTTAGTCCATGAACAAAACACTTTTTTCTGCAATTTATCACTAAATGATGACTGAATTACACAGACAAGAGAAGGGGACCCCTGGTTACCCATTAATCATGGATAAATGCCAACTGTCAGAGGTGTTTTAAATATCCATAGGTGATTACTACTTTCAAAATTAAAATATTTTTAAAATACCCAGTAGGTCATGCAAAGCCTGATCTGCAGATGGTGAAACTCTGACTAGTTTCATTGTCGACTCTAGACCCCTAATTCTGATTTAATAGGGCAGCCGCATAATTAAATTGTGATTAATATAATTTATTTAGGATTAAGAAGCATGTGTGTACTGAATATGAAATATATAAACTTCTAATGACCAGCTGCTACTTAATTTTATTGTCTTTCTTAGCATGAAGTCAAATGAATGATATCCCAAGAAGCAAATAGCTCATACTGAAATTCTTGCAGAGAAACATCAAAATGAACACTGATTTTTTAACTAGTGTTAAACTAATGTTAAGCTAACTAGCATCTTTGACAAGTTTTTAATTAGGAGATAGATAGATAGATAGATAGATAGATAGATAGATAGATAGATAGATAGATAGATAGAAAAATCTCAAATGTGTTCTACAAACCAGAATTATTTATATATAAGCTATGGTGGAAGGTAATGTAAAGGATGAACTGAGAAGCATGATTTGAATAACTAATATAATGAAATATCAAATTATCATTGTAGTTCTTCTCTCTGTGGACCATTTATCAGAGTGTGTGCGTGTGCACTGAGCTGGAACTCCACTATGTTACTGCCAATAAGTTGGCCTAAGTGGCAAATGACTGAAATAGACTTATCCTATAGACCTAATCTCATATATGGATCTAATTTCATATATGGGTGCATATACAGCTTTTCTCTCACACTTTTTTAAAAATTATTTTTTTATTTGATACAAACAAAAGATTGTTACCCATAGAGGAGATGCTCAACCACATGTACCAGGGAGGTCATCACATCTTGCCCTCTTATCAACCACTGTTGAATCATCACCAGTTCAGAGAAATACGTGCTGTGGGTGTTTTCTTGAGGTAGCACATTTTTGGTACTAGTACTTCTTTGGTACTAGTTTGAGGGCTTGTAGAACAGAGGGAAGAAGTGTATATCCCTTAAATATTTGTCCCTGTGTGGAAAATAGTGTTTGGAACCCAAGTCAGTAGTCTTGGTCTTATTCAATTTTCTTTATCCTGTTAAATAAATAATAATAAAAAAGATCAATTGGATATCCTTTGAAATGATTCAGAGGAATCATGTTTCTTGTTATCTGAAAATATAATACAGATCCAGATCCATCTTTCCTATTCTGCAGCTATCTTTGGTGGAATCTACTGGGCATACTGCCAAATCATAGTGGTACACACATTTGGAAAAATGCCATTTGTCATCCAAGGTACTGGAACAGAGCCCAATAACTGAATGTCAGGAGACCACCAACTGAGTGTGAGGAGAAGCACTGAGCCTCAGGATTTCTGGGTGACTCTGGTACACTTGGCTGCCCTTGTGGAAAAACACCCATGTTGCTGCTAATATCCAGCTATTTCATTGCTACGAACAACATTTCTCTCTCTAAATATCTCTTTATTATTTTAAAAGAGAAAGTCACTGGATTTACGGATTAAATTATCACCTCTGATTGCACAATGAAAAGGTAGAAATCTGTCTTCCTCACCTCTGAGCACATCAGGAGGCAGAGGCTGGAGATGCACCACCAGCCTCTAATCAACAGTGTTTGCACACCCAGGATTGCTGCCTTGGGGATCCTGCTGAGAACAATAGAAAAATCAGTTAAACATATTTTCCTTTAACAGAGGCTGCAAATTAACTTGCTATAAGACCTGCTCTTCATTTTCCCCTACATAGGATGAATAATATTAGTAGAAGTTGACAGTTTATTTCAGGACAACATGCTAAAATTGCTGATCCTAGAAATGGTAAGTGGTAGCTGTCTATGCTGTTTTGTAACAGCCTGTACCAGGACAGAACACATGATCCCTGATCCAAAAAAAAATTCAGTCAAGTATAGGTCATGGCACAATAAATAGAACAACAAATTGACAAACAATGAAACAATATTGGTCCATGCCAGTTGCCCTACCATAGCAGAAGCTCTGTGGTTTTTCCCAAGACTGCTTAGGAGAAGAATGCTTTAATATGGCTTTTAGAGAAAATTAATATCCTTTGCACATCCTTGTGGATTGCCTATCGAGTGTAAGGGGCTGTGTAGAAGACAACATGTTTATTTCAAATTTGAACAAGGCGATGATGAATGGGCAAGTGCTCAGGGCTGATTAGAATCAAAAACAGGTAGGATGGCAGTAGGCTGAGAGAATCTGAAGAGGAAGACAGAGATGGCAGCAAGGTAAGACTGCAAAGGAAGGGCCCTGTGCTTGGTAAATGGACATCTGATCTAGCTGGACAATGTTAAGCATTTGCTAAAGGAAATTTTACTGAACTGGCTGAGATATGGTGATGGGTGATTGTACTGAATAGTTGGTAACATAGTATCTCAAAGGACGGAGGATGTATACTTTTAATATATATCTTATAATAAATAGACCATATTTATTTTGCTATGTTACATAGCTTGCCCCTCAGCTGGGAAGTAAGCTTTTAAGCATGCTCAAGTTTAAATCTAGTTCTAAAAATACTCAGATTTTTAATTCCTAGCAAAATTAAATTGCAAAGTGTGTAACCAATAATAAATGAATGCCACAGAGTGATACCAGGAACCAGCTGGAAGTGGGAGCTAACAGACATCACACTGACTGAGAAAAAAATGGGGAAGTGCTACCTCATTATGAGATTTCAAGGGACAGAGTTAATGTTTGAGGCAGAGAAGAACTCACAAACAGGATTAACAGTACTGCAGCTAATGAGACTTTGGTGCAACAATGATTCTCAGCTAAGATTTTAAAGGAGAGGTCTTGGGCAGGGGGAGAGATTTGTAGGTCATCTGTATTGAGAGGATAATTGAATTTGTGCTCTGTTGATGAGATTAAACATAGGTAAGTTTTAAAGATGAGTGAGAATGGAAGGAAGGACAGACGCATTTGGGATCCCCACTGAGAGCTAAGGGAAGGCGAGGACATGCTTCTGACAGATATGCTGAAGAGAGTAAGAAGACCAGGGAACACCAGAGTAACACCTGGTGAGAGGAAGGGCAATTTCAAGAAAAAGTCTAGAATTACCCCAACAAAAATGAAGGGCATATCTAAGAAATGAGAATTTTCCTTCAAATTTTGATTAGAAGACATTGCACATTAAGTGTGTCTGAAGATGAATGCAATGGGAAGAAGGCATCTTCAATGGAACTGAAATATGTGACCTGAGATTATTCAGTGAGCCTGGAGATGAAAGGAAGAAAGAAGATAGAACAGTATCTGAAGGAGCAAGAGGACGTCAAGAGGACTTTTCAGATGGGAGAATCAATAAACCTTGCAGTAGGAGGTGGGAAAAGCATTAGGAAAGTAAAAATACTTGATGATAAAAAAAGGGAAAAAAACACTTTGAGGAGATTGTGACAGTGCATGAAACAGAGCCCTATGACAGTGCAGGTATGAGGAGAAAACAGTAGAAGAGAAACTTAGGATGGGAAGGAGGAAAGAGTTGTGAATAGGAATGGAAGTAAGATTAGAAAGATCAGGTTGTATTACTATTTTTTCTCTTGGTGTTGGGATACCTTATGAAAAGAAGAGCATTAGTTTTGAGAAACACATCAAAGATGGCAAAACAAGAAAGGGGACAAAGATAAGGGTCATTATAAATATGAAAGGAAGCATAAATATATTGTTGACCTGGGAAATAGATTTATCCAAGTTAAAGGAAAGGGAGATCATGTAAAGAAC
This sequence comes from Promerops cafer, assembly GCA_013398275.1. Lineage (NCBI taxonomy): Eukaryota > Metazoa > Chordata > Aves > Passeriformes > Nectariniidae > Promerops > Promerops cafer. The sequence continues at coordinate 2,442,995 of VZSE01006029.1, read as the reverse complement.
TGAAGAGCTGGTAAAACTGGAGGTAACTGTAAAAGAGGAGAGGAGCTCAGAGGGGAAAGAATAAAATAGCAGGATGACAAATACTTAAGTCAAAGGGAAGGAAAGCCATGGGCAGAGGACAAGCAGGTTAAACAGAGTCTGTGCTATGGACATGTTGTATTGTGCCCCTCATGACCCAGAAACCAAATCCGCCTCTGTGCACATTTTTGTCAGATAATTATAATGAAGTTTTTGTGTTTCTATATCAAGGCTAATGTGTTGTTGTGATGTTGTCATCTGGATTCTTAAGAAATGTGCTGACACCATTTGTTCTTTTGACATGGGCTCAATTGTGCCCTTCTGGCACAACTGGTAAGGGCCACCTTATATCAATGGGAATGAGGTAGCAGTTTGTTTATATAGGATGGTTGTCCAGGGAATAAAGCGAAAAGGCAGGATCTTTTCTCCTGTGTTAGGATTAGCTCCACGGCAACAGAGTGGCAGCGATGGCAGCTAGAACAGCTTAATTCCTACCAACATAAGGGTCTTTGTTGTTTAGATGTTTATGTGGATGACCACTTTATTAAATATAATGCATCCCATAAAGGGAAAAGTCCTGGCCCCATATTTTGCCTGTTGCACTTATCTCCCAGTTTGATTTGGCAGTGTGATTTGGGGAACAAAACTGCAGTAGGTTGCAGAAAGCAGACTTTGCTGTTTGGCCAGAGAACCCTGTTTCAGCAGGGCTTCCACCTACCAGGGATCCCCTGCTGTGGCTGCTCACATGTTTCTTCTACTCTTCCATGTAGTTTCAGTCACCTTTATCACATCTCTTTATTCCCAAACTTCCTCAACTGGGACACCAATAACCAAAAGGGGATTGTTCAGGCAGACCCAAGGTAAACAAGGTATCACAGACATTCAATACTTTCCTAAAGCAGGTAATTTACGTCTGTACTTTTATTCAAGGAAGGGAACTGTAGGAATTAAAAAAAAAATCTAGGTTAAAGTGTCATGGAAGATCACTTAAATGAGTGATAAGACAAGAGAGCAAATTAAGCCCTTCTACTTATAGAAGAGTGTTTAGAGAGTGTTTCTAGTGACAGCAGATATCTTCCATACTTATTGATGGATAGTCAAGGTGTTTTGAGTTGCAAGAAGTTCTCGGAAACATGTTTCTGGAAAAGTAAGGTACTGTAATAAAGATGTGGAGTTCAACCTGAGTTTAGTCTTTTCTAATGCAAGTACATGAGCTAACACTGACTGAGAACATTGGTCTTGATCTCTTTGCTTCTCCTGGCTTTAAAAAGAGCATGGCAATGCCCAACTTCTCTGTACAGGTAAGCCAAGTGCTAACTCACTCTGTACTACTTTCTGATGCTACTGTAGGCTGCTGTTAAGTAATCTAGACAATTATTTATTTTAAAATGTACACCTTTGTGTTTCTGTCAATGTATAGTGTAGCATCACTGCTAATGTTTTCCCCACACAAATTCACTAAAGTAATAGGAGTTGCTTAACATCATCAACATCTCTGGATTTTTTCTCAGAAATAACAGAATCCCAAAAGTTATGTGTGTCAGGAGACTTTCAGTGGTGGTCTGAATGCTGGTATAACCTGCATATTATGTACTTTTAAGTATAGTGTAAACTCGGCCCCACTCACCTAACCCCTCAGATAGGGAAACTACAGGTATATAGGATACAGCATGGGCATGCAGCCTCAAAATAGGGCTTTATGATGAAGCAAAGCCACACATATCATTTATGACATTTGTGAAATCAGCTGATGGAAATGTCTCATAAAAGATATAAGGTGAAAAGGTGTCATGAGAAGCTTCCATTATGTTCAGCTAAATGAAAATGCACTTTTCATGCTACATCCATGAATTATTTATGATAATAAATCATAATGAATTAGTTGATAAAACAAACAAAGGTTTCTGATCATCTGCTACCAAAGTACAGCACAAACGTACTATCATTACAAAGATAAGGAGTGCCATGGCCTCCCCTGGGAACATTTTTATGATCAGAGGCCACTCTTTTACACTGAAGACCACTTGACAGTATATTAATAAATATTATACCAACAAAATGGTCTCTTATTTTGCTATCATATTTTTTGTCTATATATTGGTTTACTATATGTTTTATCTTCTGTTTAAAGTTGTTTTCCAAAATTTATAGATGGCAATATCTTAATGTGTTCTGACTTAGAGTAGATCTTTGTATCTTTGGTACTGAGTGCATTAACATACATGCTCCTGGGAGACACAAATGGAGCTATGTGGATCATTCATATCTGACTTTCTTTGCTCTTCCACTTTTTCTTTTCTTACCCCTACCCTTGAGTCTATCTCATACAATCATAGAATCATTCAGGTTGGAGAGGATCTTTAAGATCACTGAACCCAGCAGTTAAATTAGTACTGCCAAGGTCACCACTCAACCATGTCCCTAAGCACCACACATGATTTTTGAATACCTCCGGGGATAATGACTCAACCACTTCCCTGGGCAGCCTGTTCCAATGCTTGACCACCCTTTCAGTGAGTAATTTTATCCTATTATCCAATCTAAACCTTCCCTGGCACAACTACAGACCATTTATTTTTACCTGGAAGAAACCAATCCCCACTTCAGTACAACGTCCCTTCAGGTAGTTGCAGAGAGCAATAAAGTCCTACCTAGTCTCCTTTTCACCAGATATAACAACCTCAACTCAGCCAGCCACTCCTCATATGACTTGAGCTCCAGACCCCTCATCCACTTCACTGCTTTTTTTTGGATGCATTCACTGTGTCTGTGAGCTGCTTGCAGGTTGCCATCTAAACGGCGGGTAACACAACAGCCAGACTTCCCTCCTGCCTTGAGCTTAATGTCACAGAGTATCACCCTGGATTTACATCCTGCTGAATGACTCAGGGGCAGGTGTGCTCAGCTCCAGGACAGAGGGATTGCTGTGCAGCTTCTCCTGGTTTATAAACATCCCCTTTCCCTTGCCTTCAGCTGGAGCTCAGACACTCGTTTGATTCTGTCATCTCACACTGTCTCCCCACTGGGCAGCTTTCCTCAGATGAAAGACTTATTGGATCAATGCTTGCTTGTCCCTTGCTTCTGTAGTCTCTGTCAGATCTCAGAAAAAGTGTTCATCCTGTCTACAGCCTGACTGTGAGGGTAGATCACTTAGGGTCTCCTTTTAAACAACAGCAGGTCCTGCCCTGCTGAACTTCTCATCAGCAGCATGAACAGCTGCAGCAAGGAAAATGGAAAAACAACTTCTTATAGCCCAGAAGCACACAAGGAGAGCACAGGTGTAGATCACACCAGGCCATTTGGTTCAGAGTCACTCGGGAAGGGGAGATATTTTTGAAACACTTGCACAGGACCATCAAGGTCCTTTTTAAGCAATTATGAAGACAAATGACCTCACATTTGTTCCCATTCAGTGTCCTGTGGCTTCTAGATGAAAAGATGTGGATGAACAGTTGGAGTGAGCCTGTGCTGCAGCCAACATCGACATATCCAAATAGCTCAATGGGCAAGTGGCAGCTTGAGTGCAAATCAGAACAGCCTGAGGGCAGCCCTAATTTATAGCAATGTAACCAAGCGATGGAAAGATGGAAAGAGAAATCCAAGGAAAATGCTGATGATAATCCCTGGGACTAAAAGATTTAGGTCAAACTCCGAAACACTGAACTAGGCAGACTCTAGTTCATTTTGGTTGCCGTGGCAGGCCTCTACCTCATTCTGAATATCTTACTGCCTTTTAGTAAACTAGAATAAACGATGTAAGATGCAAAATTAAAACAGACACCTGTAAAGGATCCTTGAAAGACATGCAGGATGAATAATGCTGGATTCTGAAAGCTAAGATGGATGATGGGAGAAAAATTAAGATGGAAGGTGGGGAAGGATGCTTGCTTTGTGACTTGAATATCTTGTGTAAGAGGAAAAAATGAAAATCCAAAAGTAAGAGGAAGTGAGGTAGAATGGAGCCTTGCAATAATGTCTTTCAGAGCGGGTATGAATCGCTATGAATAATGCATCACTAATTACAAGGATGTAAGTGCAGCCATGCATCCAGTCTCAGGCATGTCAATTGGAATTTAAAGGGAAATGAGAAATGTGATAATACGTCTATTTCTATCAGAAACCACGTCTATTGCTGCTGTTTTCAGGGAGAGCTTTCTTTCACAGAGATCAGTTCCTCCTCTTTATGTGGCAGTGAAGCCATAAACGCCTGTGAACTGGTAATCTGTTTCCATGGAAATGAACGGGATGTCACAAATGTAGCGCTATGACTTCATTTCAAGATAGAGTACAAGGAGAAGATAGGCAGCAAAGGAGGGATATCAGGTTATTTCAGGCTCTTATGACTGCCCACTGTAAATCTCCTTTGTTTAAGCAGACAATGGAGAGGAGGAGGAGGGTTAAACTGAACTGAGTCATGCTTGAGGTTGCTTGGGTGGGAGATGAAGGTTGTGATTATGATTATTCCTTGTTGGAAAGCTCTTGTGAAAGACAAGAAATTGTTTTGTTATTATTTGTGTCTTGGTTACATGTTTTCGATTTGTTGCAAGAGTTATATACTTGTGTACGAGAATAAAATATGTTGTATTATTTTTATTCTTATTTATAAGAATAAAATAAGAATAAAATAACTAATTTTGATGAGAAAGTGAAAAAACTAAATGTAAGAAATATTTCTTTTTTAGACAATAAAATATTTTTATTACTTTGTATATATCAGTTTTTCAGATACAAATCATGAAATAAAAGGTCATCCCTTTCCACTCTATTGACTAGCACAGATGTCTGAGCCTTCCTTAGAATAGCAGTAAGTAGTTTACCAACAAATCCAGTTTTTTTACAGGCCACTGTTGTTCAGTTGCACCTTTTCCATTTTCTTATTAGACTCTCTTTTACCAGGCACTTACATTTGAAACCAAGATGAGATTCTCAAATCTCTCTCTACTTCAGTGTTTTGTTTATCTGTTGTGTTTACACAGCACATTGGACCATGTTTGCCCTGGCCATTCTTCTTTTGAAAGTTAGAAGCAAGGGGTATTCAATAATTAAAAGCTTTTTTAAAACTGAAGAATATTTGTTTTGGAAAAAACCTCCCTTTTAAAGTCTGCCAGATTTTTTTTTTAACTTTATTTTTTAGATCTTTGAATCCCCAGGCATTTTCCTGTCCTGGCATTGTCTTTTAACAACTGTTAAGTGTTTGCTGAGAAGTGGCTTATCTCAGTCCATTCTTGTCTTTCTTCTTGTTTTTTTGGTTTGGTTTTTTTTTTTTTTTTTTTTTCACATATTCAGGTAAACTAAACACTGCAGTCTCACAGTGAGCAAGGCGAGAACTAGGTCATCCCACTTTGTTTGTAAACCCTTACAGAGCGCTTCTAATTTTGTCACAGACATGGGAAAGGCTTGACGTTTACCTTCTTCCTCTGTAACTTGTTAAAAGAGCAGCTGGAATATTAGAGTGTGACATTACAAAAGAAGTCTGTTGAACGTTGTCCTGTACCAGGTAGGCAGGGCAACAGAGCAAGGCAGGGAGCTTACTTACCCAGCCACTGCCCTGTCTAGGCAGAGAAGGATGAAACTGTGACCTCTTACTTGGTGGCTTTTCCCCCCTCAGATCTTTGAGAATAACCAGATCTTTCAAAAAATTTGGCAACTAAGTAATTTGTCCATTGGCAAGGAGAAGCAGCTCTTGATAAGCCTTTTTTAGTTCTGCAGTTGAAAAAAGCCATGGAGCTTATCAGATGTTTGGCTTTGCCAGTGTTACTGCACTGTGCAAATGTTCTGAAGTACAAATCAATAGGGCATCAGGTATCAAGTTCTAGAAGTGCCATGGTTTAGCTGGACTGAAATCTAGTTACTCTCTGATGCATTCAAGCTTCTTGATGAGAATAATGTTTCAGAGGGACATTTTGACTGTATGTTGTTGAAGAAGAACTTAGAACATTAATTATCTTCATTGAAAAGACATTATAATTCTATCACTTGCTATAAGTAAATGAAAAATTCTGAAGATATTTCCCTTTTTTCCTGTAGCTGTCTGGATCATGAGTTTGCTCAACCCAGTAACAATTATTTGCATCATAATTGGCTCAAGAGTAAGTTTTTCTGTCTATGTATAAACATTTCAGATGTATGCAGGATGCTAACGAAAAGAAACAATGAAACTAATAGATCATCTGGATAGAAATAGATGTTTCAGGCTCCCAGGTAATTACTTATACTGATGGTGAGCCATGTATTATTCACAAATAAGAAAGCAACTGAAGAGACCACAAACATTACTGAGGAGATTCTAGAACTTCATGAAAACATTTTAAGAAACCCTTGAGGATTAATTTGAGATAGAAGATTGAATTTCAGAGTATTATTCCCAGACAGTCCTTCTGCCAGGCAAGTGCTATATACACAATCCCAGCATGTCAGTATAGATGAGAAGCTGCCCTTCCCTTCTGGCACCCTGATAGTTTGAAGCGCTTGTGTCTCTAAAAGCCTGTATCACCTGTAAGAGCAATTAGAAGGGATGTGCACTGGATGTATGCAGACCATTAGAAATGAGTGCATCTGTACTACTCCCCAAACATCCACTTGGTCAACAAATTAAAACCAAAAGTATAGCATTGGCCAAGCCCTCCTATTTTGTATGTGTTCATCTCACAAAGCAGCAGCTCAGGCTTCCCAGTCACTGACCCCTACTTCTGCGGTTCATTTTTTTTTTTCTGAATCACCAATTTGTTTGCAGGCCCCATTTTCCTTCCCTTTCAGTTACTTTGCTACTTTTTGACAGAGGAAAATGTCTGCTGTCACACTGCATTTGCAATTGAAACCCCTGGCTGGAAAACTGATGAGCTGCTTTTCTTGCATAATTTCCCTCCTATGGTCTGCGCTGTAAATAGAAGGAAAAAATAGCAATCTATGCCCCATGGTCATGGGAGTCATTATTTTTCTTTATTTTTGCAGAATGTCTGCAGATAAACAGTGGGAAATCTTTTACCATGTAATCATTTAAAATGACATGAATTTAAATATGACAGCATTGCTACGTTTTGTTTAACTGCCAACTCCAATTAAATATTGTGCATCTTTTATTACTCGGATTTCTGGGGTTGCAACAATGCATGGAATCTGTCCAGATTTAGAGAGAACTCTGTATTACAAGATTATTATGAATCATCTTGCCCTGTCTGGGATCAATTCTAAATTTGAGTCCACCCCATAGTGAATTTTAATGCTGGCATTAGTTTTAGAACATTCTGATTGCAATTTGCTCTCTAATCAGTTCTTTCTTTTCAGTTTTTAATTCTCCTCAGTCTGTGAAAGCATCTCACATTCCTTAATTTAGTGCTTAACTGCCAACTTGATGTAATGCTTTTCACAGCCTATGAGTATCTTACCAAATTCTCCAGCTATTGTTTCCATAAACACAACTGATGGGGTAGGTGGCAACTGAAACTTGTGCTGGATGTAAAAAAGGGCTTAATCACTTGCCAAAGAACCACAAAACCAGAATAAGATGTGAAAGAATATACTAAACAGTTCATTGCCATGTAAATATGCCAAAACAACAACTTCCTAAGAGTGAAGACAAAAAAATAAAAAAGCTTCTGGATCAGCTTTTGCTCTTTTACATTACTTAGAAAAAAGACAATATCCTTAGCAATCACTTATTTGATAAATTATTCTACATATTTTCCCTGATGTCTCCACTTGATGTAGTGATTGCCCAGATGCTCCCATGTGTGCAAATTGTCATTTTTCCACTGAAAATAAGGGTAGATTACTGTGCAATAGAACAAGTTTGAATACCTGATTGAAAAAGTGGTTATAGTATTACCCAGCCATTACACAGGATAACATTAAAAAAAAAAAAAAGTGGACATTGAGTAAGAGAAGAAGAAATGTATCATCTGAATGTCCTCATGTTGGGCACATGACTTGGATGCAAAAATCAGGTTATTCTCTATTGGTGACCTTCCAATGCAGTGGAAAGAGAGAGGGTTCATAGAGTGAGTCAGAGTAAACTTGTGACTTTGAAGATTTGAATCCCTCTTAGGAGGAACCAGAAATAGATATCTTGACCAAATTAGGTGCCAAATATTCATACTCCCCAGTGAGATTTAAATTGTGTTTGTGGAGCCTAGTCTGTGTTCATTTGGCATCAACCTTCTTCAGCAGTGAAAGATACAAATCTCTTCACAACCTTAAAAAGACAACTTCTCAGCTTTTTTATTTAAATAGTCCTACAAAACTGTCAGATCAACACTCCTGGAAATTTTGCATTAATAAGATTTGAGACACCAAAGAATCTCAGATCTCTCTGAGTTATTTATTCAAACCTTAAACAAAGAAACAAAAGTCAACAGCCAGGAGATTCCAAAACTGGTTTTTTCACATATGCAACCACATAAAATCCTGATTGCCTGCAGATTTCAATCATTATACATTTGTTTTCTTTCTTTCTTTCTTTCTTTCTTTCTTTCTTTCTTTCTTTCTTTCTTTCTTTCTTTCTTTCTTTCTTTCTTTCTTTCTTTCTTTCTTTCTTTCTTTCTTTTCCTTCCTTCCTTCCTTCCTTCCTTCCTTCCTTCCTTCCTTCCTTCCTTCCTTCCTTCCTTCCTTCCTTCCTTCTGTTTTCTTCCCCCAAGATCTGCTGCTCAGTAGTTCTTTGAGGGTAAGCAATCAATGTCAACAGAAATCATCAGTTGTGTGAAGAGTTTTAGGCTAAAACCTAGGACAACAAGGATTTCTTTTAATTGTGGATTTTACTACATTTGATTCTATGTTCAGGGCATCGAACAATTGCCTGTCCCTACCTTGTGCAATGAAGAATCTTTGTTAAGAAGAAATCTTCTACATTACAATGGATAGAAAAGAATCAGATAACTCTTTGTTTTTCTAGATCTGACTCCATTTTAATAAATTACCTTCAATTTGCATTCTGGGTGAAAAGCTCAGCAGCTCTATCTGCTCTGTGACTTGAAAACCTGATCCAAAGGTAGCCAGGGTGACTGTTGTTGCTGCTCATGATTAAGTAGCTGCTGTTAGATATTAATCTCACTTTGACTTGAATGTGTTAGAGTCAGACTGCAATGACAGCAGGATATCTTCCAGGGGAACTGTAGAGACTTTATTTATTGATCTAGAAGCAGAAACAATCTAGCAGGTCATTTTCTGCTAGTGCTGCTTTCTTCCTCACAGATAGTGATGACAGACAGGAGACAATCTCTTTGCAAGATCATTTCCCCTGATTATTGGTGGCTCCTTTGCTGGCATCACTTGCATTCCCTTTCTTGTCCTTTTGAGTTCTTGTAAGAAAGATGCCATTGGATTCCTTCTCTAAAAACCATGAAGAAGAAAGGCAAGAATAATTTCAAACCTTCTTGGGTTGGTAGGCTAAATAGGGGAAATAGGCCAGAAAGCACATTTTATGATGCAATAGCCACAGTCCTATTGCTCTTCAGCCTATGCTTGGCCAAGAGCTTTTAGATACTGAAAGGAAACCATAGGAGTCCTACTGATTATTTTGAGGCACTTCCTGTGTTTACATATCTCCTTCCTCATACCCTTAGCAGGAGGAGACTTGTGGCATCTATGTGAACGTAAATGTCGGGGGTGAAGACAATGTGGCAAGAGAACCAGGAGAAACTAGAAATGTAAATGGATATCCAGACTGAAGCTGAAGGCATTGAAATCAAAGGGTGTCGTGCAAATCTTTCTGGTTTCAGAATCTCAGCTATTTCTTCAGACATCATTATTCTCAAAAGAATAGTAAAAAGATATAAATACCAATTCCAATTCCAAACACCTATAACCATAAGGCAAATTCTTTTCTTGTCTTCTTTACTTGCTTTCTAGTTGTAAAACTTCAACGATTCAAGCAGAAATATTTGGTTTTAAAAGAAAGGTGAAGGCCTCTCAAATACATAATTGAATAAGCTGGGATTTGACTGGCAGGACTTGCTGTGGGAAACCTGGCTGTGAACCCATGGTGGCTGGCCTCAGGAGGTCACAGGAAGAACCACCCCAGCTGTGTAAGTCGTGCTCCCCTTCTGCAAAAAGTGATCATTATAAAGGACAGTTCTGAAGATACAGCCCTTGCTCTAACAGCATGTATGTTAAATGCTCACACATAAGGTTTAGGTACAGTTTCTTGCTTTTTGCAGTTGTTTCATTCTGTGCTGTTCCTTGTGATACAGAAAGAGTATTTATCTGGATGCACATGCTGGAAAATAACTGCTAAGTTTGGATAGCAAACTAGACTAATCCAAACAGTTGCTCACCCAAAATTTGTTTTCATTGAAGTATTAACAAATAGAAAGACACCAAAAAACCAACAAACAAACAAACAAACAAAAACAAAACAAAAAAAACCCTCAGTCTACTGTATTATTATTGGAAAGCCTATAGGATCATGGATATTCAACATGCACTGGAATTCCAATGCACACTGAAACAGATGTTCTTTACTTCACTTAGCATGATGTAAACTATTGGAGCTAAACAGGAATGGACAACAAATGTTTTCATCACCTTTGCTGACGAAGTACATTCTGGTTTAGTGTGTCTGTATCTCCTGCAATGTGTTGGAGTAAAATAAAAATGACACATTCTGCAGCACAAATAACTTTTTGTTTGTGATATGTCTTCTTTATGTTCTCAGTATTTGCTTTGCATAAACATCTGCCACAGCTCAGCAACCACGAAACACAGAAGATATGGATTTGCTGAAGACATTTATGGCCATAGGATGCTGATGAGCTTTTAAATCACATAATAACAGTCATACAAGAAGCAAGAAACTGAAGCAAATAAGAAAAAACCTTTGAACAAAAAAAGCATATTTTTCATTTCACCAGCTTTACCAAAAAGACCAATATAAATCTATTGGGTCAAAACTTTCAGGAAATAGAGCTGCCCAGAACTAATATACAAGCCACAATCATTCCAAACAAGCAAAGAGCCTGTCTCACTGCAGCTAAACTTTCTGCAAACTGATGTCAACTCAGTAAACAGTGATAGCCAAATTGTTTTAGAACTCAAAGGGTTATGGCTTTTATTAATAAATGCTGTTATTGGAATATTGCCCAAATATAGTTTTTAAACCCAAAGCAAAAAATCCTTTGCAATTCCAAATGTTTCAGTACACAAGTAATTGGAAAAGATGCCCAGAATTCATGCAGCTCTATAAGCAAGATAAATAATTTAAACATGCATAAAGATCATGAATAAATTTTGGAAAAAAAATAAACCAAAAACCCATGGGCTTGATATCCTGTAGTGCCACTTGACCATGATGAAAGCCATGACCTGAACATTCAGTTTTGGTAGATAAGAAGGAAATTGCTCTCATCTTTCTGTACCTAAGACTCTGAATCTGTGGCTTCATCACCAAACTCACTCCTTTTACCCTCTGTTTTCTCCTGAGGACAGAGAAAAAGCAGCTAGATGGAGCAAAGGCAAGAAGCAGTGATGGTGAGGCGCTTGGGGTGTAAGAGCAATTTAGTGTGCTGCTCCTGGAGTTTAAGCTGTTTGTTATGCATCTCATTGACCAGCCTTGCAGTTCTGTCCATAACTACTGTCTTGGCCTTGGGAAGAGCTCCTGAACATCTGAAGTATCCCAGGGACAGAGAAACCTCATCACACTGTGCTAAAATTTGTTAGGAATTACTTGATCAAACAAGGTTATTGTGGGCCTTCCTCTGCTGTCTATGAAGTTAAAGCCCTATTGACATCAGGGGAAAGAGGATCAAATGTTTTGTATTCTCTGCAGAACGAAGAGATCCCAACAAAGAGTTTGTGGTGCTGTAGCTAAGCAGCAGGAAATTTGCATTTTGTCATAGATGCCTGAGGGTTCAAGATTCTGCCTTTTTCATGTTTAATTTAGCACTTGCAAAAGCAAAACAGATAAAGCTATGTAGTACCTCTGAAAAAATAAATAACTTTTTCAGTGCCAAGCCTTGAGCTCACTTTATAATATTTCTTCAGAAACTGAGATGGTTATCAACAACAACGGTGTTTATCAGCTCATGGAATTATAACAATCTTGTGGCGGTGTGAACTCTATTGTGCTCTGCAGTTTCCCTTAGGCCTGTAGGACTAACCTTTTCTCAGCTTGGGACCCTGGAGTGAGGAAAATTACTGCTCTGATGGATAGCCTATTATTTTTGCAAATGCCAATACAGGGCCTGCACTGTCTCTGATGTCCATAGTCTTTGCCTGCGGGGCAAATGTCACTCTGGAGCTTTAGAGGATTTGCAGCAAACACTCATTCCAGACTGAATGGACCCTATATTGTGATCCACTGAAATGAAGTTTTGTTGCATCTAAAATGCATTTTGTTGGGGGCAGGGGAAGCAGGTGGGAATTCTGTTCTGTTCTTTATAATGATCATAATCTATCTTCAGTTACAATGGCATCTTAGAGATTTTAAGAACACGATAGAATTTTTGGCTGTTATTTTTATTAGCAAGGCCAGACTGTGTGAGATAGAGAAGAGTGCCAAATACTGTCAGACACATCAGACAAAGGCAGTGTTATTGTACTATCACTTCAAAGTATCCTTTCCAGAACTCAGGCATGCACTGCTTATGGAAAACTAGAACTGAATAAGGAACTGATTTGAAGTCTGCCATAACCCAAGCCAATACATCAAACGAGACCAACTGATAGCTCTGCTATCAGAGCTTCTGTGGCAAATGTGCTGGTATGTCAGGTGAAAGCCAGACAGAGAAAATTCATGAAAGCAACATTTTATTTAATCAAATTGATAACAAAATCTGTTATCTGACCATTATTAAACTAGGGTTTGTTTTGTTTTGTTTTGTTTTGTTTTGTTTTGTTTTGTTTTGTTTTTTTTTGTTTTGTTTTTTCGTGTGGTTTTTTTTTTTTTTTTAAATTTGGCTTGCTTATCAAAACATAAGGGGCTAGATTAACCTTTAGGCTGTACGCCATCAGGTATTATATATCCCACTCAATGTCCTTGTGTGCCTGCTCTGCCTTGCCTATGTTCAGTTTCCAGGTGCTGCTCATAAGATGCTCTTTTCTCTTGTGTGGCATTATGCTTCTTAAACCTCCTTGTGTGATCAAGTGTAAAAAAGGCTTCTGTGAAACAAAAATCCATTATATGCTCTTTCTAATGTGCCAGTTGATGCTCTTGTAGATGCAGGAGGAGCACTCTTGGACAGTAATTTGAGGGCCAAATATTGCCCAAAATGTCAAAGGTTTGACAGGTTCTTTTTGCCATTTATCTTGGTACAAGACTAATTATTTGTTTTTCAGTGTATAAATTCTCAGTTCACTCCAGGTAAAAGCCTGTAGGTTTCTGTTCAAAGCATTATACTTAAAAAATGTTACCAAAGCCATGAACCACCTGACTAGAATCCAGTCACAATTTCTTCATTTGTGAGAACAGCCAACATCCTCAGTCCTTCACACAGCACAGTCTGTTCTTGGCCATAGGGTTTAATTCCACAGCATCCCGCAACCCCAGAGTGTAGAGAATCACACTTCTGCTGCTTCCAATTCAAATAAAGGCAAAATCCAGCAGACAGCTGGATGAAAAGAAAAATCTGATTTTTAAAGAACTTGGGAATTTTGTGTTTAAAATTTCAGCTCATTCTTCCTTCTTGCTGTGATTATAAGGTACTCAACAAATATAATTTTCCTGAATATTCTGACATTCGTTATGAAACCCATGAAGCAGGTACTAGCAGAGATCCTGGCACCCACATAGTGGGGTTAGATTATCAGAGTGAACAAATGTTTGGATCCTTCTTTTTCCTGTAGAGAGTGCATCTCCAACCTTCATCCAGGCCCCTTTACCCAGGCCCCTGTCCCATCCTGGGTTTGGAATAATTGTCTTTTATATTGCTGCAGGAATACAGCACATAGAGACTGAGGAAATCTTTGAAGTGCTCTCCTGCACAATAAACAAGTCTCCAAAAATAAGAGGAAAACTCAGGACAGTTTATGGGTTGTTTGGATGGTGCTTTCCCAGCAGAAGTGCAGAGAAGACTGGACCATGACATCCCTCAGACAACTTAGAGTATGTATGGCCTGTGTCTCTCTTTTACAGCCTGCATAAGGGAATAAATGCTTCTAAAGAAAATCCCACCATTTTCCCTTATCTCCAGGGTTTCCACCTCCACTTACAGACTTTTATCATCTGCAGATTGCAAGAGTAAGTTAATGCAGTGAAACCAATGGTTAAGGAAATGATACCCTTGAGAGCAGGAAGAATGGTTGAAGTGCTGTCCGTGTGCAAGGCAGAGCTGGGAGCCATTGCCTAACAGCTCGGAATCTATTTTCAGGATACACTGCAAAATGGTAGGAGTTCGGCTTCAACATTTCCCTTGCAAATCTTTCACTATGAAAGCAACAATGATAGAAATTACTTACAAGAAAAAATATGATGTTCCAGGATAGAAAATTTGTCATCTGTGTGAACTATAATCTTCAAGTAGTGCCATCTTCATCTGTCATGTCACTCTTCAGCTTTGGGGAAAAAATGCTCTACAGGTTGGTCTTTGCTAAACAATCTTAGTTCCAGTGAAGAAAAGGCTAGAAAAGATGTGCTTGACTTCACTGGAAAGTGAGCCTTGTGTTTTTCATAGCATTCCACTCATTCATTGAACCACCACTCTGTCTGCAGTTCAGCTCCAATGAGCTGCAAGGCTATAATTCCCTTCACAGAACCAGAGAAGGGTTCAGGCTGGATGGGGCCTCTGGAGGCCAGCAGGTCCAATCTCTCTGATCAAGCAGGGGCACCTACAGGCAGTTTCCCAGGACCATGTTCATACAGGTTTCAACTATCTCCAAGGGTGGAGGTTCCACAATCTCTCTGGACAACCTGTGCTAGTGCTCAGTCACACTCAGAGTGAAAAAGCATTTCCAGATGTTCAGAGAGACTCTCCTGAGCTTCCATTTGTGCCCATTACCTCTGGTCCTGTCTCTGAGCACCACTGAGAAGAGTCTGGCTCCATCCTCCTTTCATCCCCTTGTCAGGTATTTACAGACATTGATGAGATCCTCCTGAGCCATCTCTTCTCAAGGCTGAACAGTCTCAGCTCTCTCAGCCCTTCCTCACAGGGGAGATGCTCCAGCCCCTTAATCACCTTTGCAGCCCTTCACTAGATTCTCTCCAGTATGCATCTCTTGTACTGGGGTGCCTAGAGCTGAACACACTTCTATCTGTACACCAAATAAAATATTATTACCTAATAATTAGAAATATGATTTTTTCCTGTTATCCTAACATGTTTTATACTCTCTGATTTATGGTCAAATTTCATGACATTTTCTTGTCAGGAAGAGTGAGGAGTACAGCCATTAACTGTTCTTTTTTTAGTGATTGCTATCTGAAAAAAAAGTAGATATCTTATCTCTTGAGAGGCTGAATCTGTATACAGGCCAGATTGAATCTGGGTTACTTGTATCCCTGTCAACTTAAATGAATCACTTAACTTCTGTTAAACCCTACAGCCTCTTACTTTGTCACAGTTCTGTGTTGTGTTTGCATCTAGAGCACCATAGGAAACACCCACTGAATTATATATCTCTAAGGATTTCTGGGTCAAATATGAGAAAGGAAAGTTGCAGAAGAACAGCATACTCCGAAGGAATATTGTAATTGATAAAGGTTCCTTAAATTTGTCGAGTTCACTAAATCTTTGAAAATGCTTTCTTTTCTATTCATTTTTAAAAGAAGAAATATTTAATCTCATTTTCTCAGCAGAAGCTCTTGTTTTCAATGCTGTTTGTTCTACAACATGGTGGAATCTACCCCAGGTTATACCCAAGATTTATGCTGGATGATGGTGAAACAAGGAGATGTTTAAAACACAGTTTTTCTCTGTTTTAGCTGACTGTGATTCCCACCTTCTACTCCTTCTCTCATACAGAGCTTCTATGCACAAATCCTTCCCCTAGCCTCTAATGAGGAGAAGGTGGGACATGGCACTTCATTTCCTTCTCCTGTTCCCATTGAGGCCTTGGCACACCCACCTTGGAGAACCAGAACCTGTTGAGTCAAACAGAGAGTTTGAGGAGAAAGCAGGATCTCCTTTTGGCTCTTGTAGGCTTTTTGACATTATACATCTAGGAGACAATGAAATTTCACTGCTTTTTTTCCCCCTAAGGACCACCCAAAACTACAGTGACATGGAAAGAGAGAGACACAGGGAGTTATGAAGTCCCTGCTATCTGTCCCCTTTTGAAGCTCTTCATAATGATGAGCTTTACTTCTGCAGATCTTCATGGTAAATCTTAAAGACCCACCTGGGGTCTCCTTATGCCTGATGCAGAGTAGAAGGCATTGTCCTCAAGGCATTCTTGTTACCCACCATAATTTGGAACACGGCTCATACTCCATTTCCCATGGAAGCACTCCCTGGTTTTCCATAGGAAGGGCAGAAAATGAAATCAGTAACTTTTCTGCAGAGACATGAATCCCTCAAAACTCACCCCAAAGGACCGGATCGTTTGGAGTCACATCATTAAATAAACACAATGGAATAAAACCAACAGTTTATTGTGTTATCCAATAACCAATGTTTATTATCTTGTTTTCCACCGACCGTAGAACGTGAGAAAAGCTTCCAAGGCAGTAATTGGAAAATAATCTATAAGAGGATGAACCAGAAAGTAAAAAAAAGTAAGACAATTCTGTAAATCCAGAGTATTTTATTCTCAGAATAATTGTGTACTTTACTCAGGTGCAAGCTGAGCCCTGGTTTGTCCCTGGGAAGCAACTGTCCTTTTCATCCCTGCTTCCATGCTTGCTGCAGTGGAGCTGGCCCAAGACCATTGCATGTGGCATCCTTGTAGCCTGAGTATCTTTGTTCTGCTCTCCCGAGGCTCTGCTGAGCTGCTACAACCTCTTTGATGTTGGCAGCCCAGAAAGCATGAAGGCTCTTACTGAGCAAGGAAAATAGAGGGTGAATAACCCTCAAATAACACAGCTGAAGGGAAGAACCAGAAAAGGGGTAAAAGAGGGCAAGTAAGGACAAGAATGAAAGGGGGGAAAGGAAAAATTCATTGGTCTTCCTTGCCAGCAGAAGGGAAAAAAAACAGTTACCAGAGACGAGATTTTAGCTGTGTATCCTGGTGATTTTAGAACCTTTTGTTTGATTAATTGGCAAAGTAAATCCAGGAACAAAAAGATTTTCAATCTTTTTCTTAGAAGGGACATTTCTCGTAGAAAAAAAAAAAAAGATTAATTGCAAGCCAAAACTTGTGAAACAATTAGCATTTTTTCAGGTTGCAGCCAGCCTTTAACTCTTAACAAAGCCTGGGTATATAAACAGGGAACATTACAAACTCCATCTCGGTAGCTTAGACTAAGAACTTAAAGTCTGGCCTTTTTAATATGAAGAAAATCTCTAGTTTCCTGAAGACTGCTACTTCTTCAGTCAAAAAAACCCCAAACCAGTGCTCCAGTAATGGATCATCATCTAATTCTACTCTGCAACCTTACCTCCTGTTCTGCTTCTCTTTTTGCTGGATTACAACAGTAGCACAATTCTCAGGTTATTTGAGCAGCCCTAGAAACAGAAATGATCACAGTCCAGGGAATTTCTCAGCAAAACACCAGTAATTCTGGGATTAGGTCATTTTTATAAGAGATACAAGATCACTTCCCTTAAAGCTGAGAGAGAATTTAAATTGATTCTTTTGCACCCTGGGTCAGCAGAAGGTAAAATGAGCACAGTCTTAGTAACTACAAAGATAGTTTGTTCCCTCATCCAAGTTTTCCTAACCAAAGCTACATGAGGGAACAGAGAGTTTGTTCACAAATACTGAAATTTTCACTTGAAAAACTTAACCTGGAATCAATCACATCATTTACCCATATAAGCACAACAAAATTACTGTTTCTCTAAACATCGTCTCTTAGTTCATGTTTGTGACATTAATTAAATAAGCCCAGAGTTCATTTACTAATATGAAGGCCTTTGCAAATTCTAGTAAACTGCATTTTGATTCGCAAACTTTCCCCTAGTGACCAAGAAATGCAGAAATGACAAAAGACAATCAGTGTTTGAATTCAGATTGCAATATATCACCATCAGGATCAGAGCAGAATGATTGGTTTCAGCACCCCCCTCATCTCAGCACCCCCCTCATCTCATCTGCCTTGTTCATCCCTCATTTTCCTCGCCCTGGATCTGGAGAGCAGCTGTGAAGGTTGTTATCTGCTCTCCCTACTCCAGGCAGCCATTCCCCCTGCAGCCCCTATTAGCCAGTACCAGGCGAGAGCTGCCTGCACGTTCATCTGGACCTGAGAACATCTGGAGGACTAAAATTGTTGCCATATGCTGGAAGAACCCTCCCTGGAAGGTCAGAGAAAGGCCTGAGCTGTGTTTGGAGCGCTTGAAGCATCACAAATGGTATCTGAGACCAGTTTCATAGGGAGGGAGAGTAAAAATATACTGTAGATATGGAGGAAGAACGTGTTCTTCACAACACCCAGCTTTACAGAAACTGCCCCTGAGGGCCATGGCAAGTATTCTTCAGAGCAGGAGCAAGGTAGCAGTCATCAGTAAGATATATTCCCCAAATCTATTCATTAATGCCATAAAACATGCTTTCCTCCTGCAGTAGGTTTTCTCATTATCTGCTGGTTTCTTGACAAATTATTTGATTATAAACAAATAAGCAACAAGTCTTTTAAAGGCTTTTGATAGAAATGGCTTGGAATTTGTTCGTTCACGGAAGATCTTGATTAAATAACACAAACTTAGCAGCAATTTTCATAAGAAGCTGTTGCACAGAAATATCCTCCCTCTCCTCATTTGTTATGGTGGAGCCAGATTACTTCTATCAAAGTCAATAAAATTGATCTGGATTTGTGCCATTGTATCTGAGGAGAGAATTTAGCTCACAGTATATATTAAATGATGATGAATACACTAGATACGCCTTGTATGCAAATGCTTTTGATCTCCTACCCATTCTCTCGCTCAATATTATGTTTATTTCCATATTATTATTTAAATCAAATAGACTGTTAGCATCAAAGTCACAAAGCTGAGCTTCTCTAAAACAGAAAATGCCAGAAATAAGCTACCACTTTGTTATGCTTTTCATGATGGTACAGTTGAATTTGGAACTCTATCCCATCCTGTTATCTGCTGGATGCTTTAACAGATTCAGTACTCGGCCTTTATTCACTGTTCAGTTTGTTCTCACAAGTTCATTTAGTGGCTGAGTGGTAGAGCAAAAAACAGAAAAACAATCCTTGTGAGCAAAACATCTATGAAAAAGACAAAGTCCTGGGGGAATTACTGGAACAAATACTGTGCTTCTTTCTCTCTCTTCTTTACTGGTATAAAGATGTACAGTCAGCTGCTTAATCCTTGTAAGTGCAGCATCTCATAACAAAGCTCTACCTCTTTTTATGTTTTTTAAATTCCCAATTATTTGAAAAAGTCCAGAGTCTGTCCCCAAATGCCTTTTACTCTCTGGGCTCTCTCAGTTTTCTCTGTGCTTGTTTGTTGTTCTTCTTTTTTTTCTGCAAGTGGACAAAAGTTTCCTGAAAAGTCAGCCAAATAGAGGCTATCATGAGATATGCACACAAAGAGCACTACAGCAGGCTGTTAAAATGGAGTGGGGGGACGTGGGGGTATTTCAAGGGCTTTTGGAGTGTACCCAAGAGACTTTAACCAGTCTTTGCAGAATCCCTGCTAAGTTCTGCATGGTTGCCATTTGGTTTCACCTTCTGTCTGTCTTTTTTTTTTCTTTTTTTTTTCACAATACATTGGTCACCATCACAAGAAATTGGAACTTTTATATGTCCTCTATTATGATCCAAAAGGTCATTCAGATGTGTCACATCGTTATATACCCAATTGCGTTTTAGATTTCAGTGGCTTTTCAAGAGGAAAAACTGCTAAATGGGAGTAAAAGTCCTTAAGAATTTCCTTTTCAAAGAACAATTTAGCCAGCAAAATATGGTATGAAAGTGGAAGTCAATTTGATACACCCCTTCACTACACAATGTATGCAAGCTCTTCTGTTGTTCTGGCTATTTTTCCTTTTAGGAAGCACCACACGATACAAAAAAAAGCTCAAGCTAGCATTTTGCCCTCCAGCACACTGGCTGAATGCTGACACACTTACTGGCAGGAATATATGAAAAATAGGACAAATATTTCAAGGAAGGAATGCAGTGGAAGGTCTTGTTGCCCAGCAACCATGTGTTTAAAAGGACATCTGTCAGTCACAGCCAATGAGAACTTGATGGCTTTTTAATTATCCACTGATGGAGAGATCCTCAAGGTACCACAAGGTTATAAGGCTTGTAAAGAACTTTGAAAACAGCATTAAAACATGGGGAAAACTGGATACTTCAAAAGGATTTTTCTAAAATGTCAAAGCAATTTTGATTTCTGTCCTGAATTCCATCTAAGACCTTCTTGGAAATGACGAGGCTTTTTAAAGGACATTGGTAAAATAAATTCAAGGGAGAAATACTAGCATATGTTCTTATTTGTTCTTACTTTGCTTTCAGCCATAGGAGAGAGAGATCCACAATATCCAGGCACATTAATATTTTTAAATGTTTTCATCCATCCAACTTTCCAGCATTAAGGAATAACTTTATGACTGCTGTGCTGTGAAATATTCCGGCTGTAACTACTCATGGCTGCTGCACACTGTCAGATTCTGAGGTGACATTTGAAGTATAGTACCAGTAAGTCAGCTTTTTGCATTCAAACTCCCTAAAATATTCTACCTCTTTAAGTAAGGAACAAGAGTCTCATATCACATAGTCCAAAGGGAGAAGTACAAATGGAGGCAAATTAAACTTAACATTTTTCACCTTCTTCAAATATTTATTCTTTTCTTTATTTCTGTGTATGGTAACCTGTTGATTGCTGGAGTCTCCTCTGGCTTTATAGAACTATTTGGTTTTGCACTACAATGATACTTAGATGGTTTCCCAAAGCGAAAAAAAAAAGATCTAGTAGACTGTGTCTGGGCAAACACATTCTAAGACACTATTAAGTTTACACATGCAAAGAGGTGAAAAAAATGAGGCCAGAGACTTGCTCCAGGTCATCCAAGTGAGCTTCAAATCAAGGCCTTGAGTCATAGTCTCTGTCAATACTTTATACTCTGGACTGCACCACTTACTCTCTAATTATAAAATAATCATGCTTGCCTCGGGAATTTTAAGACTTGGAAGTTTTCCCCAGGGTATCTGATGGTGGTAATAGCAATATGTGCCATGTTCAGAGCCACTGCAGAAATGCAGAAATAGGAAATGTCTGGGGAGGAGGTGACTTCAACTAAGGCCCAATATGAAATTAAAACAAAGGATAATAAAAAAGTACTACCCTTGGCCACAAAATGTATGATGAGCATGAGGTTAAGGAAAAAAGAGAAGAATGGCCTGTGACACTGGAAATAAACACCATTTCTCCTTGCCCCTTCTGCCACCCCAGGTGACCTTCCTGTCAGTAAATTCTTCAGCTGCTATCAGAAGAGCTACAGACACAACCCAGAGAGCAATACATGAATTACTGGGAACACTGTGCATAATGCCATTCAGGTGAGGAGGATTGAGGGCCAGGAAGCTTGGAGTCCAGTGGCAGTGGCTACCAAGTCCAGGAGCCAGCCAGCAACCACCCTGCTTCACTGTAGGCCAGAGCCCTGTTTGCAGACACTGCTGGTGAGTGCCAGGAAAGCACTGATGCCCATGGAGCCTGCTGAAAAGCCAAGGAACAAGCAGTGAGGAAAAGCAGCATGAAAACAGACAGCAGGAGCTGCTGAATTTTCCAGCAAGCACTCTGTCACCAGCATAGAGCTCCAGCCCAGGAGGTGTGAACAGGCTGCTGTCCTGTAACATCTCTAGGTGCTCTCACATACTTGAGGAGGTGACAGCTGTTGCCACTGGTGTGAAACAGATTTCTTGCTTTCTTAGAGAGAGGTGTTGTTTCCATCTCCTTCAGCACAAACAAACGAGCCCTATGATCTTACAGGTACCTTTTTTTTGTAAGGCATGCTTCTGAACCTGCTCCAAATGCTTGCTCCTTATCCATTCACAGTCTACTAGGGACAGGAAAGTGTGGAACACGTAGTAGTGTCTCATTGTTAGAGGTGTGCTGACAGTTTATGCTTCTTCTTCAGAGGTTTTTTCCTGTGATTTATTTAAGACAGAATTCTGATGAAATATGTACCAGACACTTTTAGCTGAATCAGAAATATGTATCTATATGGATAATGACAGAAATGCAACATCATATCCTGTGTGTTGAAAGAAACTTTCCTCCCTACAGATCTTACTTTGGAACGAAAAGGGCTCAGCTATTCCTGAGATATTGTTTTCATACTACAACAGGACTCCATTGTTCCGCCTTCTGACTAAAGTAGAGGAAGCCTTGGATGTGGAGGAGGACCAGATTCTCATCTGCTGTTCTCATTTGGCCCTTTGGGGAATTCCAGCAGAAGGCAATCTCTGATGCTGCTAGATCCCCTACAACTCCCTTACCTGTGTCTATTCATGGTCCTCAAGGCTGTGATGACCACAGTTAGGCTCTGTGACATGGAAGAAGGTTTCTGCTACAGTACTAGAGACACGAGGAGACTGCAGAGCCAGGAGCTACAGCCCTGCTAAGCCTTCTCCATGGAATGTCGACAACACAAATTTCCCATCTAATTTTGTACTGTTAGCCACAGTTCACAGGAGATGGAAGGTTTATATCAGACAGTGCTGTAATATATAGAATCCTTTGAAATTTCCAACTGCTGAACTCATGCCTTCAGCAAGACCCTTGGCAGATTGTTGGGATCTCAGCAGTGCCCAAAATTGTTGTCAAACCCACTCTGCTGGTGTTTTGTCACTGTAGAGAACCCCAAAACCAAACAACTTGGGCCACAGCATTCAACTTCCTGGATGAAAACAGAATGAGCTATGTAAATATTTATTGCATATGATGTACCAAACCCCAGCTCAGTTATTTTTACTCACAATTCAGATGACCTCTTTTCTACCAACTTATCCATAGTTTGGAGAATCACTTTTGTGATTCTTGCGACCACAGAAAAATGGCTCTTGAATTGTCTTATGGATTTTCACCAAGATGTGAATTTTTCAGGGGTAAGGGCCAGTGCCTGATTAGCACCAGCTGGCTCCACAAATCCAAAGGCAGGATTGGTGCAAAGCCCTCTCTTGACTTTCTGTGCAAGAGCATGTGCTACCTTCTGACTTGTGAGACTAGGAAACAAAGTAATGCTTGTTTTAGCTTGATTCACAGGGTTAAGTAGCCAATCCAAACTTAATTTTGCTCTGTCAGGTTAAAGGATATGCATATCACTTAATAATCTTGGATTTGGCTTGACATTTGATGCTCAGAAAGGTTCACAGGAATACAGCTTGCTTCAAACAAGTGGAAAGAGCTAAGAAAACATTGTCTGGATATGTTTAGTCCTGATGCAACTCAAAATCCGGTACCTGTAACTTTTTTAATGATATTTTCCTTTCTCTGCCATTCTCTCAGGTCAGAACTGGGGCAAGCAATTTGAAGCAGCAGGGACTGCTTCTTAGTTGCATATTAACCTTTCCAGTACTCCATGCCCTCCCTTTTTACACTGTATAGTAACAGGCTTCTGCCAATACAAACTTGTCTGTTTTGGTAATTGGGCAAGATTTGAGTTCCAGAAGGAGGATCTAGTAAGTGACATTATCTAATATGACCATTGAAAGTATGCTCCTTAGGAAAGGAAGTGATTTTAAATGATGGATAATCAAATAACTAATAAAGTCCACCTGGAAATCATATTATTCCAAACTGGCGAATTTCCATTTTGCTAACTTTCCTCAAGACTGGGCTATAAATCCCTCTGGTTGTGCAGAACAATGCTGTATAAATCCCTAAATTTTGGTCGCCATCTCACAGTACCGTGTGGATTGGTGACCATTAAAGTACTTATTCCTTGGGCCCAGGAGCCCTATTTCAGCTCAGGCTTGGTCTTCCCTTTCACCCAGACTCATGGACAGGCCTTGGATCTGTGTAGCAGCCTTGTTTCCAGTCTTATCTTTGGTCTCTTCTTCTACTGTTCCCTACTGGTGTCCCTGGATGGATCCTAGATTTTCACTTATTGGGGGGCGGAGGGGGATGCTGTTGGTGGACCCTGTTACCAGCACCCAGCTCTGCCTGCTAGAGGACAGTCAGCGAGGACATTGTGTACTTTGGGGTTGACCTCAGCTTCTGGCTAGTCCCTCTGCTGATGGCAAACCATTCCTTCCCTGTAGGCTAACACCTGTAACATCTTGGGCCTGGGTCACACAATCAGTGACAGTGACAATCTGCAAATACTGCTCTTTGTGTGGAGAGCACTTGTAATGCTCACTGGCTTCCACCTGTCCTGCTGCTAGCAGTCTTGCTCTTAAAGAGTCAATTCCTTCCTTGCTCCCTTTCTGTCTGTTCACATTCCTTACTTCCTTTTATTTCTAATTATTTATTTTTTTTCTGTGAAATCTCTGACTGGAAAGTTCCAGGGGTAGTAGCCCAACCTCATGAGCAACGTGTGGACATGCTGGGGGAAAAAAGCTGATGGCTATTGTCATTTGTGTGTATAAGCCTTGTCCCCTACTCTACTTTTATCTGGGTTTTTCAAAACATGACAGATGGTGGTGCTGAAAGGGTGAAATGCTATAATAAAATACTGTTCTTCTATTCAAAGTAGCGTATTCTATGATTTCTCTCTCTCCTCCAAAACTATGAACATAAATTATGTTGCTGGTTACATTATCACCACACATTGCAATCAGGCATTCATAAAATTCAAATCCACTGAAGTCATAAGCAGTCTTTGAGTTAATGCATCCAAGAAAGTCCAATAAGTATTATGCAGTACTTGGTTTTCTGGTTTTGCAACATAGTTTGGTCCTTTGGAAAATGGGCTCAGGAGAAAGCAAGATGAATTGAAGATAAAAAAATTAGCATATATTAGTATACTTGAACTGCTTCTGCATCTCTTTTAACATAATTTTCTACATACCCCCTTGCCATGATTCAAACTTCAGCTCCTGTCTCTGATAAAGTCCTTGGTATTCATTCTTAATACAACAGAATGTTACTGTTATGTAATATTTATAGCAAGCCTTCCTAAATCCTCTAAATTAACTAAACTATGCAAAAATTCAAGCTATGCATCAAGGACCAAGTACAACAGCTTTCAGTTGTGGGAAAGAGTGAGAAGTTTAACTCTCAGTTTCCTGGATTTGTTGAGCTTAATCCTAACCCAGAACATTTGTTTTAATGCATTTCTCTGTGTTTTGGGAAATAAAGGAGCATTTGTCTCCATTGCATGTGCACACAAAGCCAATTTCAGTATCTCCAGCTATCATATATAATATACCAAAACGATTCATTCACGGTCTGCGTTCTCCTTGTCTGGGCATATCACACTTGTGTAGCAGATGCATGATCCTCAGTTGTCTTAGTCTTTCCCCAGCATATCCCAAGGGTCCCTGATACATACTGATTCAATTTTCTGGTCAAAAATCATTGGGCCAGATAAAATAGCTTGAAAATTACCAAAAAGTCAGAAAATTAGCCTGGCAGGAGCTTTAAGAATTCCAGCCCTCTGCAGAAAACAATAATCCAGGCCCCTCAAGATAGTTTCTCTTCTGCTCTATTCTTGAAGACCTCAGTGCTGGCAGTCACATCTCCTCTGTGTGTACATATGTACTTGCTCCCTGCAGAAACATTTCATAGTCTCTGACCTAAGTCTTCCTTGTTACAATCTGACTTTATTGCCCCTTATCTGATTCATCATGGTTCTAGAGACAATTTATTCCTTTTGTCTTTTCATTTTTACTTGAAAGCCATTATTTTGTCTTCTCCTTAATCTTTTCTTCTTTAGGATAGTAAATAGACTTCTTCAAGTCTTTTAATCTTTCCTCATAGGTCATGTTTTCTGGATCTCTGTTGATTTGCTCTGCCATACCTCCAACTGTTCCACATATCAAATACTGAACATCTTCAGTAGCCTTAGACAGGACAGCCCTGCTAAAACATTCTGGCATTTCCCATCCCATGTGCCTAAGTCACATTAAAGGGGCAGATGGCATCGACCAGAATGTATTTGCTTTTTGCAGATACAGGCTGACAAGGCAGTGGTTTTCCTACTGCCAGGGTACTTGACCTAAAGAGAGATTGCAGCAGCAGAAATGTATCAACTCACTTCCTGCCTTGCTGTTTTGATCAAATCTAAGCCATACTTTTGCAGGTCCAGTTTAAAATTGTTAGGCATTTTTTTTCCTATATGTACTTATAAAGATCTCTCTATGTGTAGATATAATGCATATAATCAAACACACATACACATATCCCAGTATATGTACGTGCATGTATATGTAGTGTTATATATAAGCACATGTGTATATACCCGGCAAGCAATTCTTCCTTCACTTCCCTTAGTTAAATGTGGAAGGAAGCACAACTTCATTCACCCTAAAAGAGCCTGTGCAGCACAGGGCAGATGCCACTAGTCAGCAGATTGTTTCTGCCTGGAGGAAATTGGAGAAATTTTACACTAAAGGGCAGGGAACTTTACTGGACCTTTTGATGATCTCCTTCTGTAATGTCACAAAATCTTGTTAGCACAAAGACAATAAAGGAGGCTTGTTTAAATAACCCATTACTGTTCGTCTCTTATTCAGACCACATCACCAAATAAATGACTGCTGTGTCTGTTTTTTCATCAATCCCTCTTTGTTTCAGACTGCCACAGAGGTTTTCCGGATTAACTCACAAGTAAATTAACTAGTTCCTGCTGAACAGACCACACTGAACAGTGTATCCACACAGAAAAGTTGCATACCTGACAGGGACTGAGAATCTGTTTCTTGTTGAGCAGGGCTAAACCCAAGATGCAGTTATGTGATTATTATTGCTGGAATACATACGAAGTGATTGAAAATTCTGCATGCGTAAACTGTTCTTCACTAATATGTGGAGGTGGTGAATGAGTAGGTCTTGAGTGTCAAACAGTTTTTCTAAATTTATCTCAATATTTCATGTGAATTGAGCCAAAAGGTGATCAGCTGAGCTGGGCTGAGCTCCTTTGGAAGACTGGTGTTGCTGAAGGGGCCAGGCTCTTCCTCTTCTTCCTTCTCCTCTCCATTTTCACCTTGCTCTGACCTTGCAGGGAGATGATTCAACTCCCTGAATCAGCAGAAAACTAAGGGAAAAAACAGGGTAGGGTTTTGCTGGCTTAGTGAGCTGTCCTGGGTCACCCTGGGGTCATCCCACTGGAATTGTTCCTCTCAGTCCTGTGGTCATCAGCCAGGGCTTTCTAGAGCTTTTGTGCACCACCTTATGACATTCCAGAAGTTGACCAAGACACCACCCTAAAACACAGGAATATTAAACAGCTTCTCCATTTCCTTATCCATTTGGTAATATTCCCCTGGAAAGTGCAGCTGAAATTATCTTGGAATCAACAGAGGAAGATGGGATTTTGGGAGAAAGTTTCAGAGCAGAAGTCCAACTTTGCCTTCCTCAATCAGCTTTTGGAGAAACATATGTCCCAGGGAGGCCCAGGGCTAAGTGCTCACACACAGCACTAAGCAAACACTAGTTATGAGCACTTCTCCTGCCACCCAAGTGGTATTATCAAAAGCTGGGAGAAGATGATTGGACCCAAAATCCTAAAACACAGACATTTTATCTAAAATAACCCACAGAAAAACCCCAACAAAAACAACAACAAAAAACCCAACCAAACCAAACACAAATGAAAAGGAAGCAAAACATACAAAAAAAAAAAAAAAAAAAAAAAAAAAAAAAAAAAAAAAAAAAAAAAAAAAATTTTTTTAA
>VZSE01006029.1:2379500-2415154 GCA_013398275.1 Promerops cafer | reverse complement strand
CAAGAGAAGACATTTTTTTAAATTGAATTTTCCATTAGGAGAAGTGCTAATTAATTGAAGTGATAATATGGAAGTGCACTTCCTCAACTGTGATAAATACATAGCAGCTCTAGACATTGTACTTTGTTATCAGTTTCCAGTTGTACTATAGTAATTCTAAATGGAAAATTTGTCTTAAAACTATGATATGGATTAAACCCTTTTGTATACTTCAATAAACAGTGCCAGTAATAGTTATTGTAGTTTGCTATTTATTGAAAAAAATAGAGAATTTAGGACAAATGAAAATATATGTATATTTGCAGAAATAGCAACTGAAATGCACAGAAGATAATCTGGAATATTATTCATTTGTGAAAGCAAACAAAGCTTTACTGTTATATTTAGACAAGCAAGACTAAACCCCTAGTTTTTTACTGAAGGCAGAAAAGCATCTGGAAATTTATTTGTCTGGTTAAGTTACATGTATTTCTCCAGTCTATATGTGGTATCCTTGGCAAAGTGAGGTATGTATCTCTTGAAGTCAGTGAAATTATTCTGTTAAAAAAGAGACAAAAATTAGACCTGAAACTCTGAAAAACAGGCTAATAATCTCCTGCTGCCAAGGTCTGGCACTGTAACAGAAAACTTGAAAATATTTGTGTGTGTGTCTGTGCGTGTGTGTTATCATTTTTGTGCTATTCTGAAACTTCCGTTTCTGTATTTGGTTGGAATATTTGTATCAAAACAATTGAAACCCCATTTTGGAACAGCAAAATATTTATGTTCATTTTATATTTACTGTGTCTTTTTGTGGGTCTCCAGTCCCTGCTGCAGTAATCCCTTTGAAGTTCAGCTGTATTTTACTCCATCTTATTTCACTGTGGTTATTCTTCCTTTAAAAGGACCAAGGCAACAGCAAAAGAGAAAGATGATTCAGCAGACAGCTGCTGATATCAGCAGAATCATAGTTCAAAAATGTGAGGCTAGGCAGCAGAACTATTTCTCATCTTGCATTCCAGAGAGCAAGTTCATTTTCTTCTTCTCCTCAGTGTATAATCCAACAGCAATGAGCAGAATTGATATTCTGAACAGCCAGACCTATATGGATGATACAGAGACTTCCCGACCCATCTCCCCTTGCTGAGCCACAGCTGCACTGAATCTTGGCTGAGGTTCTGGCAGTCAGATCAGTTCTTTCATTGCACATTTATATTCCATGGTCCTTGAATTTCTGCATTCAAAACACTAGAACATCAAGTGGAAAAAAAAAAANAAAAAAAAAAAAAAAAAAAAAAAAAAAAAAAAAAAAGAGGTAAAAATCTTTTCCTCCCCTCTTGATTTTCCAGCATAGAAATGGAAGCAGGGAAGTTACAAACTTTGCAGGCTTACCAAAGTGTTTCAGGAGATGCCAGATTTCCTCAATTTTTAGTGATGCACTTAGGAGAGGGAATTTTTCAAGTCTTGAGTTTACACAGCTGATAATGTCCAGCTAAGATAACATCCTCTTCATGAGGTGTCACCCAGAGCAAAGACATTCCCTTAAGCACTGGCATCACAGAACTCTTGTAATTTCATCTCTGTGAAGCTCTGGGACCCCAGGTAGATCTGGAATGAATAGAATGTACCCTTAGTGCTTTCCCTACTCCTAAAAACAAACTTTGGTTTATACTTCAGTGAAGTTCATAATGCCTGTTTTGCCACTGGCAGAATATGTTCTGTGTCCACATAGCTGCTCTTGCAGCCTTGCTTTCTGCACAATAGCTCTGCACAACAAGTAAAATAAGAATGCTTCCTACAGGTTTTAAACTAGAGGTGTTGTGAGAAAGCATTTTGTATTGCATTGAGATCTCAGGTCAGGAACTAGTAGAAGCTTTTTTCAGCAGAGTGCCATGGGAACACTCAGCTAACAGAAATGTGCCCTTAGGACCTGCTGACATATCTGCAAAGGGGCAGTGTGGCACTTCTATAGAGCCAGCGAGAGATCATAGCCCTGCACAAAGTTGGCATCAACATACACAGTACTGTCAATCCCTGCACTGATGTGAAACTTCTTTTCTAGGTATTGGCACTCAGTGCCACTACTTTCATGCATAAGGCAAATGTCAAAAGCTTTTCTCCTGGAACAGCAAGTGATTACCTAAGGATTGCATTCTTTTTCCCTTTCACATAAACCAGCTTGAAAACATCAAATTTAAAGAAGGGGAAGGAACAAAACATATTTTCTCAAATTGCCCTGCAGAGCAAAAAAATGCCATTACAAAACCATACACAAAGTTCATTGATCAGAGGAAAAAAGTGATTTTATTCCTAACTGTTACTGCTCTCTCTGGGGCATCTGTCCTTTAGTTTATACCTGCATCTGTCTTAAAGATATGATCCTAACAAATACTGTTCACTCCTACATGCTCTGGATGAAATTCTATTATCTCTGAAATCAATGCCAAAACACCCTTTAGTGCAGCCAAAATTTTTTCTGTAATTATAACTACAGTTTATTCCCTGTCTCAAGTGTAAGTTTCTCTCTGCACGACACTGGCATACTCCTTCCCTCTGGCTCCTAACATATTAAATTTCCTACTTGTTTTTACAAATGTATAGTCAATGGTTTCCAGAACTTCATTCCTAGATCACTGACTTACACACAATTTGTCAAAACTCAGTTAAAATATTCAGTGTCCCCACTGGCCTGAGGATGATAAATGGGATGTCTATTCCTCATATTTCTTTCCTTAGGAAGCTCTAGAAACTCCATTTATGTGAACAGAAATCCACTATCAGAGACTAACCAAGAGAAACTTGTCTGGTAAGTGATACCTCTGTGCATTTGCTGATGCAGTCAATTAAAGTAATAACCTAATATCCATGTGTTGGCAATATTTCAAAATACTTCCTTTTCCCATGCACAACTGACTAAGGAATCTGGATGTAACACTTACATGAACATTACAGATGTTTTTTCTACATATCTGGCAGAGATGCATCTAATCATTGCTGATTAAAACTATAAGCCAACTTATTATTATCTCTAACTGCACCCCAAACATAACAGGATATATTTCTGACATGCCCCTGCTCCATGTCATGCAGGCACTGAATGACCTTAGGATTTTGCTCAGTGGGAACAGTTACAAAAGCAGACAGCACAATGACTCGACTGCTGCCCTGTGCCTGCTTATGAGCAGCATAGCATGCTTCTAAAAGAATGATGTTTGAATGATACTACAGCAGTAAATAACATCTGCTTTATCTCCATTACAGCCCTGCTATAAAGATGTTTTAAAGACAAAAAAATCATTTTTACAATGCAATTTGTTAGATTCAGACTGGAATTTGGGCCACCAGCTCTCTAGCTTCATTCCTTCATGCTTCATCTGCCCAATTATCAAATCCCCTGTTGTACAAAGACACAATTCAGCTGTTCTGAGGGCTTAACTGTGCCCTCAGATACAGGGATGTGCAGTGCTCTGCACCTTGTAACATCAAAATGCACAGCAGCCAGTTTTCACTGGGTACATCCCAGTCTGAGGACTGAAGTAAACAAGTAAACATGATCTGAAAGATCATTTAAGGAGACAATCATGCATTTAGATGCAATGAACTGCTGACCCCATCAAACCAGGAGCATACACCAAAACAATACTGAAACATGAATGCTGGAAGAACAGATGCTCTGATTTACTTTTACTCTCCCCTCACACTAGGTATTCTGGATGTGCAAGTGCACTGTAACCTAGACTTGTATCCAACTTCCTGAATATTTGACATTCTATTTTTTCACTTTCTTTACCAGTTATTCCCTTTCCTTTGAAAGATTTATGTCAAGGCCTTACTTCTACATCAACTATCTCCCTGTCAGTTTATCTCTCTGATTATCAGTCACTTCTGAGAAAATCTCTATGATCTAAGATGTTTTATGTATGCTTGCAGCTCTATCATATTTTGCAAAGGAGTATTCTTTTCTGTGATGGAATGACCAACATATTGATGCTGAGAAAATGTTTAAAGAGAAATGCTACAGAAAAAGAAGCTGCAGACAAATCTCCATTGCAGAATGATGCACCATTCTGCTGCTTTTGATGATTCTGAGCCACAGGTTTGTTCATTCTTTCCAGAGGTCTACGGCATACCACACATTTTTCTATTAAGAATATTAGAGGTATCATTATAATTCAAATCACTCACAGTAAAGGGACTGAGGCCAGTCAAAGGATATTTTCTGGCCATCATAAAGGAAGGTACACTGTAAATCCTACTTTCTGCCATCACAGAGCCCAAAATAGCATAACCAGTTCTAGCTGGCACCCAAGGCAGTGACATGGATCACTTGACAGCCAAGGGTTAAGTGTCAGCTGAGAAAGCGTGATTGTCTGTCCACACTGGTACCTTCTCCAAGAGACTCATGCCAGTAAGGAAGAGAAGAACTCACTGCCCTGTCATTCTCTCTGTAGGCAGGCATGGTGTTTCCAAAGAAGGGCCCATTTCATGGTGCTGCTAAAGCTTTCCACCCCTTCTCCTTTAGGAACCTCCAATTTCAGCAAAATGGGAGGTGAGTCCTCTCCCCCAGGTTCTCATTAAAAGGAGGCAGGAATTGCCAAGGAGCCATCAGAGCACTTAGGCTACAATTCTGCAACGGCCTGTAGAAGGCAATGTCTGTCCCTCCACCACGTGTGCATATTTCCCTTAATGGAATCCAACATGGATAAAACGCTCATGAATGGTAAAGGTGGTAATATTTGACTATCAACAAGTAAGGACAGGTCTTCATTCTTTGTTCAGCTTTTTGAACTACTTCACCCCAAAAAGCATTAAAATTAAGTCATGAAGTGGAAACCAACAGGCTCAGAGGCTTCCTCACCCTGATGAAACTGCTAGACTTTTGTAGCCTGTTTAGCAGGGGAGTGCATGAGCAGACTGTATTTGTAAAAGCAGCCTTCATTTTTACTGATAAGCTGAGCTGTCAGAATTCATTTCACACACAGATAAAATCAAAACGCAGATCTCTGCAGGAATAAATACCTATGCAGACAAGGTGTTGCTTTGCTATGAATATTACTCAAAAATATGCCAGATATGAATTTGAGAAAAAGATCCCATTAAAAAGTAAATGAAAAATTGTGGACATGTGGCCCTGGAACCTTCTTAAAAGATTGCATGAAAGACTTTATCGTTTCAGAAGCACTGAGTTTTCCCTTGAAGCACAGTGAGAGGTTGCTAGGCTCCTGAGAGAATAAATAAAAAGGAGATGTTCATTTTTCATTCTCAGTAAAATATTGATGGAGAACCTTTGTCAAAATCTATTTGGCAAACTCTTTGGTGTATCTTGAATTACTGCATTTTATGTTTCTGGACATGAAGAATATAATTTTTCAAGATGCTCCAAAATAATAGTTGTAGTGAAAAAAGAATATTGAATTTTGGTTTATTACAGTCCACTAGGTAATAAAACTGTCAGTGTTTCATTTGGACAATTTTACTGAGTGGAATAAACAGTCATAAAGGTCAGTGCTTTTCACACTGTTTTAAAGATGCTCACCGACCATTTTCTGATTTTACCGCAGTTTTTGCCTTTATTATCACAAAAATCGTCTCCTGGAGAGAGCTGTGGACTTATAATTATTAGCAGGAATTTTTGTTTGGTTTAATAGGACCAACTGGTGGGTCAGTGCTCCAAAGACTAATTAAACTTTTTTAAAAAGAGACTTAGTTGTCTTCAGAGTGGTGCAAGTATACTAATGATTGAGCTGTATCTGTATTTGATGAACACAAGGTGGGTAAGTAGGGCAGAGAGGTGAGTCTCCATGGTGAAGGGGGGAAAGCAGAACCAGAACCAGAATTAAAAATAATTTAAGGTTCCTGAGATGCGCAGATACAAGGGAATTCCATCTGTATCCCCATGCAGCACTGCCACCGCATATGTTCATATAAGTATGCATATGAGTACAGCCACTTGAAAGGATTGTTGCCCTCATTGTATCTCACTGTTAAAAAGAAGAAAAAGAGCTTCCTACCTTCAGACCAGCCTTTCCAAGCCCCTGGGGCTGCAGCCCAGCTTAGAGCTTAGGAAACTCTGCAGCTGGCCAAACGGTTTAGTGAGCCATACTCCTGACAGTCTCAGTCATTTCTGCATTTGTTCTCTCTTTCACTCGAGGTTCAGAAATGGGGAGTCCTGGGGACTTTTGTACCAAAGCCCTTTGTGCAAGTCTCACCTCAGAACTGCTCCCAGGTCGTTGTGAGCAGCCGGCTGTCGACCAGCGGAGTCGGACAGTTTGATTTGGGTCCCTGGCTGAGAGGCAAAAGCACTGTGAATAGAAGAATAGCAACGTGCTCCTTCGCAATTAGGTATTTGTGTGAAGAAAAACCTCATTTGTGAGAATGATCATGAATAGAGAATAAAAGGAGGTATGAACACGATCACACTGAACAGCTGCTCAGAGCTGGAACAAATGTTGGTGAATACTCATTTGCAGTATTCTTCTAGATCTGGATTTTCTTTTCTCCCTTCAAATATGGTCTCTGCTTGAGTGGCTTAGCAAAATAAAGACAGATGGCAATGGATTATCTCTAACACTTCATTAATTGCAGTGCAGCCATTACAGTATTTCTAAAGCACTCACCAGAGCTTTGCCTGATGATTTCCTTTTAACTGAGTCACATGCCACTTAGTGAGTAGGGACCTAATAAGAAATTGTGACTTATTAATTAAGAATGCCTGTGTTAGTCATAACAGCATATAAATACATTAGCAAATTTCATGTCTGAATATATTGTGTATCTCGGATAACTTTTTCAGTGTAAAATAAGAAACCACAAATTCTTGCAAAGGCATGACTGCCTTATAGTGCCTTGCAGGCATAGCACAGATAGTGAACGGAATCAAGCCAGATTTTAGAGCCTAATTCACTCTGATGCCATTCAGCTTTCAAAATTAGGAGCCTAATTTCCTTTTTCAAAATTGGCTTAGGAGCATACAGCCAAACTGAGAGATGATTCAAAGCCTAAAGATTCAGATAACACACAGTGAAATTACTAATGCTACCAGTGAAATTACTAATGCTACCAGGTACTTAGATCTAATGACCACAGAGACTATCTGGAAATCTTTTGGTTATGTTTCCTTCTGCTTATAAAAATGTGATTCATTCAATCCTGGAATAGAGGTAATAGCAGGTTACTTAAGTAATCTGCAGATAGTGACAACACATATCTCATTTTTTAAATTCTCTTTTAGATAAGCATTAGTTTGAAATATATGGGAAGAAAATATCTGTTGAACAATTCTGAATACACTTGTTTAAAAATATAGCTGGCATATTGCACGGAAAGTGAAAGGACTATAACCATAAAGGATCTCTCAATTCTGATAGAAAACAGCTTTAGGTACTAACTCAGAGGCACATCCTTAAAACACTGTATGTATTTTACAACCCTGACATTCACAGTTCAATAGATTTATCAAAGTTCACAAACATTCGTCCAGTGAAAAGCTGGCTGTCTGCAGCCTCAGAGCTGTCCTGATCTCCCATCCCAGGTTTCCATAGGCAGCAGATCCTGTGGCACAGTAAGTGCCCAGCCACACTGGCCATAAATCACCTTGTCTTATGCACATAGGGGATTACCCCCAACCTCATTCCAGAAGGAGCAGCAGCTCATTTTTCTGTACGGCCCTGAAGAAATTTCTATCCCTTCCCTCCCTTTCCACAGTTGCACCAGTCCAACAAACTCAGCATAGGTTAAAGAGAAAATATTCATCCTACCAAGTAGTATCTTTGGTTTGATAGGCAGCTAGAGCAGAGGTGCATTACCTCTGTGTACAAGACAATAAAGTTTGGGACAGGAACAGTTTGATCCTGGTGTCAAAGAGAAAAGGGCAAACAAAAGGGGGATCAGAAAGAACAACAGAAATAATTTGTGCTATGGAAAGTCTAACAAAGATGTTGAAATCTGAGGTGGTCAGCCTGAATTTGGCTAAGCAGTGATTCAGTTACAGTCGAATAGTGCCAATATAAGAAAAAGATTACTTGCTGTGGCTGTCTCTTTAATTTTGCAAAGAGAGAATAAGACAAGAAAGACAAAACAACAACAACAACAACAAAGAAAAAAGCAACAAAAAACCCCCAAAAAACCAAACCAAAACAACAACAAAAAAAAACCCAAAACAAAACCAAAAAAAAAGATGAAATAGTAGCAGAAGCTAAACAAAATCAAACCAGAAATAGCACATTCCCAGCAGCAAGGGTGGATAATTAGCCACTGAAACGGTGTGCCACTGTATGTGGTGAAGACATTAAGTCCTCACAGCACGGTCGAATACGTCTCCCCTGTCCAAACACAAGTTTTGATCTCTATGCAGAAATGACTGAGGTTTTTCTGACATGTGTTGTCCTGAACATTGGACCACATGACTTTTATAATTTTTTCTGTTCTATAAGGCTATTTATGGATTACATGATCTTTGTATATCAGGTTGGTAAAAGCATGCAAGTGATGCTATGTTGACTCTTTGTTCTACTTTTGTTGCTATTTATTAAGAGAGTTCTCAAAAGTCCGAGTAAGTGCCAGAGCCCTCAGGCTCTCCACAGCTGAGTTAGAGGGTGGAATGCAGCTGTGCCTCCCAGGGGGTGTTGCAATGCCCAGGGTCCCCTGCCTCCTCAGGAGGAATCTGCTGCCCTTGTTTGGACACTGCAGCTCACCCAGCAGTGCACAAGAAGTGCCAGCTGCCTCAGGTGAGGTTCAGAACAGGCAGCATGCGAAGTGGGAGGAGATCAAAACTTGCTCTTAGAAAATGGTGAAAGATGTTTATTTTTCCAAGGAGTAAGCAGTGCTACCTCTGGACTCACATAACAAAACCTGCTCTTAAATTAGAAAGCTAGGGTCACCCTGGCCCTTAAACCCAAAGAAACTGTCAGTTCTGCTCACCTTCAGCAATTCCCTGTCAGAGGACACTTGGCCAAGCACAGGTATTCATACCCTGGAACATGGGTTCAAACCCAGCCCAGCTTAGACAATAGGTAACACTGGGAATGTGAGCACTTTCCAAAACTTGCACTGAATGCAAGGTGTAACAAGTCCAGTGGACCATGAAAAGGAAAATAAATTGGAAATATACGAAGTTTGGCTTTGGCTTACAATGGGAATAGAATGAAAAGATAAGTAAATTTTAAAGTACATCTATAGAACAAATGCATCTGTCCTTCCTCTCTAATGGTCTATCATTTCATGCCTTTTCTTCAACCTCGGATTTTCACTCATCAGGTGCTCTCTATCATAGTGTTCAAATCACATCTTAAAAGTCCTGTTTCAAATGGGTCTTTGTGGCTTGTTAGCTACAGTTTATTCATATCCCATTAGTTTTAATTGTACGTGTGCAATTTTTGCAAAATCTTCTCAAGGCGGAGATTTCAAAACGTGTTTTGAAAACAATGAGTAACAATGATAAGTAGCAATGATTATTTCTGCTAATGCTGGGAAAAGGGTGAAGGTTAACCTCTTATTCAGAGCAGAGTCACAGAAGTGTCTAATTTTGTAGCAGCACAAGGCTACTTTTCTGAGGTCAGTATTCAGAGGTTGGTCTCATGCTGATCTTTTGATGGAAAGATTCTTTTTTGATTTATGTCTGAACAAGCACAAAGAAGGCATGTTAAGAGTAACTTTTCATAGAAATTCAAGGGAGCTGTGAAAAATAATTTTTCGGTGTTTTGGGGTAAATCTATGAGCAACTAGATTAGTGACTCTGTATCATTCTTTCCTCTTTAATGTTCAAGCAATATATGAGTTCAGGAATTGTTACACTAAAAATGCCATCCAGTACTCTCAACCTGTGCCCAGCAGATGTTTCAGTGTAGGATTTAGAACTTCTCAGTAAGTGCAAGTGGGTTAGTTGTCCCTCATCATTGTGCCTCCTCCTGATCCGATAAAGATTAGCCTATGCATGAGATTTTCTAGTTATTTCCCCAAAATGTTGTCAGTATTTATAATCACTTTAATTTTTTTTGGAAATTCCTGATTCCATTGACTTTCTGTTGTAGGGAGTTCTGCTTTGCAGGGAGATTTTTCCACCATTCTTTCCTGAACTTGCTGTTTTCCTCTCTCCAGTGCTGCTCTTTGTATTTTAGATGGGGAGGCACACTTGGTTACAGCATTATACCTTGTACAGAGTTTATCATCCCATTCTTATCTCTGCAGCATATCCTGTCTTTTATTGACTGCATTCAACAGAGCCCTAATGGCACTATGATGAGAACCTGCTGGCTGATAAGGTTAATTAAGAATTCTCTAATGTTTGGGTAGTTCATACTTTTCTCATCAACAGGCATGAAATTCACTTACCATCATTCATCTGGGTAACTGAGGTCTGAATTCCTCCTCAGCCCTCTGGTTCTTCTAAGTCACCTTGACTCATCTTTTCCACAACGATCACCCCTCCTTCCAAGTCATATATGAGTGCATATAATAAGCACTACATACCTAAACAAGCTGATGTATCATATCCTAATCTTAACCATTCTGTTTATCACAGCTTCTCCACCTGCCCTTCTTTCTGAAAACAGGTCACAGGAGGCTACAGGAGACAACAGACAACTTTTCTGGGGACCACACCGAGTCACCAGCACTTCACAGACACCTCCATGCAAGTCAGCCCGAAAGGAGCCAACAATGAGCAACACAGGCTAAAAGCAATACAAGGTGTTACCTGTAATCAGAATGAGCTGCATCACAGCATCATTATGTCTCCAGTTTACACCATAGGTATTGACAAATAAGCAAAAAAAACCCCATGCACTCCTAAAAATGTCTTCAGATGCTTTGGAAAGTCCGAATGTGGGATTGATGTCGATAATATTGTATGTTGTCTACATCCACCTGATTTGATAAAATGCCAGGAAGTAGTGTAATAGAAACTTTATTTAAATCTCTGCTATGAAAGCTATTTCAACCTTTATCAGGAATTTCACAACAACAAAAATGCATCACTATTTTTCTCACAGCACTGAAACTTTACTGGTATTTTGCAAGGCCTGTGGTTTCTGTTCAAGTGTAAAACAGCTCATATTTTCCTCTTAACTAATGCTGACCTTAAATTGCATCCTGCACTATTGAACAGTAGGAGTGTTTCCTATAAGGCTTGGGAAACCTACCTTTAACCTTTCACATGGAATAAAGCTCCTGGGAATCATAGCAGATAGTTTTACATGGAAATCTAATTGACTAAGGAACAGGCTTCATTTTCCAGAACAAACGGTGTTCAGAAATATACCAGCTATGAATCTGATTGAGTTTGTCCAAGATGAAGATAAATCTTTATGGAACAGTCAATAATAGAGCTATTGCTGTACTACTGTTACGAAGGATGAGGGAAAAAAAGTTTAATAAAAAAATGCTCTAAGACATTTAAACATTTAAACATTTTCAGTGTACATCAAAGTTCAGTAAATTCCATTACTTTTAAGCTTTTTACATACAAGGTCACTTTCTGCTTTCATCTTATCCTTTTTCTAGATGCATGAATTCTGGAGGATTGCTATGCGCAAGATCTGCAGATTCACTGGAGAAGGGAAGTTTGTTCTCCCAGGAGTTTCAATCCAATTTTTCACATTAAAGTTGTGATAAAGTACAGTTGCATTTAAGTACTACTGGCACCGTATTAATTACAGTGCCTGGGCTGTTGGGTTTGTAATGGATGTTCTGTGCTAGAGATGCAGAAGCTGTTCCTAGTCTGGGTGGCATTTTGTTCTGAGCTTTACATCAGAGCAATTGATCCACTCACACTGAGCTTACTCTTGCTTTCTTTGGAAGAGAAGCCCTAATTTTCATCTGAATAACAGCAGTTCAGTTTAGGCACCTTAAGGCAGCAAGTCGAGGAGGCTGGAATGGTCCCTGCTGCAAGGAAGTGAATTTGGGGCAGTCAGCACTGATTCTCACTCCTGCCTTCTTGCAGTCTGACACCTGCATCCTTCCAGCATGCCTGGATAGCTGTGCAGTGTCTGAGCTGTGAAATACCCAACTGGTGTCATACTGCCTACCCACACCAGCAAAGGGTATGACCCCATCAGGGACATCTGAATTCAGAGTATTTTCAAAATACCAAACGACCCATATGAACAGATTACAAAATTGTGTTAAAACACAGGAATGAAAATGGTCTTTGTGTCCTAGGAAACTGCTGAGTTTTTTTTTTTTTAAAGTCATTTTTCTCACCCAAACCAGGTCAAACAGTCAATCAGGAAAATTTTCTCAACTTGGCCACTGTTAACAATAAGAAAGAATGGAAATTATTGAAACCTTTCAGCACAAAATTGTTTTGTTTTTGTTTGAACACTGTAGAATTCTTTTCTCTTTTCTACAAGTTAAATCAATTTGCTGAAATAACAGCCATCATAGAATGAACAATCTGAATTCTTTGGTTTGGAGTCACAATATTTTTGTGAAACCAAATCCCAAATAAGAAATTCACTAAAATCAGTCCTTTTTTCACAAATACATATGAATCTTCAGAGTAAAAGTTTTTGGTATAAAATAAATGGAATTTCTCTCCACTTTGAGTAAGAGTGAAACTTCCCATTTCTCACATCTTTCTTTTGCAAATATCAGAGAGTTCCAACTTTTATAACAACATTTTTAAATCTGTTACTTTTTATCTTCATAAATATTTCAGCAACTGCTATAGGCTGCAGTGTCAATATTTTTTTTCTCAGTATAGGAGCAACTTTTCCTTGCAAACCTCCTTTCCTCATTTTTATAAGCTTGTATAGATATGCTTGAACCAGACACATTAGGAAATGTGCTGCCAGTGCATTTAATGACCACAGCAGTTTTACTACTATTCTATTTCATTAGGCTGCTTTATTCATTCCAGTTATCTTCTTCAAGGTCAAAAAAAAAATCAGTCCTGCAACAGCTGTTTTCAGAGTGTTTTTCCTGTGTACTAACCCATACCCTCCCAATAACACAAGGTCGAACAAAGTAATTAACTGTTCATAAACAAAATGGTGATATATTATAACTACAGCATGGAAAAAGAAAGTTGTTACTTCCTGTAAATGTAAAGAGAGGTGATTTTCAATAAATTGAAGGGGGAAAATGGCACCATTCCCAGTTTTTCAAGGCTGTACGTATAAGGATCCATTTATCACCTTAGTGACAAGTTCTGGAACTTCTGTCATTAATGCTGAAGCAAAACACATTTGAATGTCATGTCAATAAATCATTTGACAACTAGAGGGTTGAAGGGTTTTACAGTTGTTAATCTGGCTGGTCTGGGAATAGAATTTGCACACAATTTCCTTTCATTACCAGGAACAAAATAAATCCAGATTACTACAATCATAGAATAAAAGAGGGAGCCTCAGTTTCAAAGATTATTAAAAATGCAGAACATATACAAAATAACATTGTGATGTGTTTGTTTTTCTTAATCTGACATACTGTGTTAAAAAGTGTGTAAAATCAAATTGTCTCCCAATTACTTAACTAAAAACAGATCACATTTTTTGTACTCAGATTGATTGTACTGTGTTTTGTCAAGAACCAGGCAAAACAAATGGGCACTGAAGCACAATCTGAAAATGAGCTAATCAAAGCTATTTTACACAAATGGCAGGGAGGCACTGCAGACGTGCAAGCCTGTAAGGTCAACATCTGTCAGCAGTTCACCCTGTCCTCTGAAAGGGAGGTCAAATATCAGCATCTCACCTGACTGTAACCGTGTCAGTGACTCAAGAAGGGCATATGTGATGGGATCTCTCAAGCATCCACATCCTGGCTCTTTAGTCATTGCTGTATTAGTTTATGCTCCATTTATGTCTTTCAGTGGATATAATGCAACTTTGCACAGTGGACGGTACCATCAGAGCAATGAGGCAGAAGGCAAAATGTTTCTTCAACAAACATTTTTATAACACTTGCATTCTAATAAAAAGCAACAACCAGAAAAATCTTCAAAATATGAGAGACGCAAAATCCTTTCCCACCACTACCTTAACCAAATTAATCTCTTGTATTCTTGGAGTCTGGAAAAGTTTAATCAAAATGAGACCTGTCTACACAGAATTTTTTTAGTTTTGAAATTTAACACGTTTTTCATTGGCTAAATAAGCCAATAGGCCAGCATGGGAGCATGGTGAATAGTGAAAGAAAAATGTGTGAATGCCTGTAGAACAACGCTAGGGCTGTGTGGTAGTGGTGGTGAGCAATGTAAGCTCAGTTTTGGAGGTGTTACCTGTCATTTACAAATCTCTTGAGCAATCTCACTTTTTTTTCAACCTATCAAAGCACAAATGGGCGCATACTATCCAATGGAGAAAGAGTCAATCTCTATACCATAGACACTCCATAAATTCTGGCGTTTGCAATCCAGGTAGTGGAGAGGTTCAGTGCTTTTGTCTCAGCCCTCTTCTAAGGCAAAACTTCAACACAGGTTGTTCATCTTGAATTAACATATGGTATAGTAAATGTACAAAACACCATGGAACTGTAGGGTAATATAGTGATATATGCCAGCTTTATAAAGAGAAAGGTTTGGGAAAAAAGTGTATTCTCCAAAGTTAGCATATTAAACTTGATGATATAGCTACTTAGTTGAAGAAGACTAAAAATTCAAATGCATAAATGGCTTCTGAATATTTATGAGTAGCCTCAATGTTGTACAGAGGAATAGATCAGGAACCAGAAAAATATCAGAGTACCAACCAAGCTCTTATGACCCCTTCCACTTTCACCCAAGGCCGTCACAGGAGGAAAGTGTTCACTCCAGCCAAAGTGACATGATGTTCAGCGGCTGAACAGGGTTCAAGAATAAGCAAGGATTGTTCATCCCCATGAAAGACAGAGGCAGCTGGAAGACACAAAATAAAATGTCTCCTAGAGCATCTGGATCTACTGAAGAGCATGAAGAGTTACCACCCACCTTGGATTGTTCTCTTTGCTCTTCAACCATGTGTGTTCTTTGCTGGCCGTGATGGGGAGCAGCCTTGACATCCCATTTGTCAGTGAAAGGAGAGAGTTCTCCCCTTGAATCTGGCAGCTTCTTAGGCTTAATTTCTCAAGCTTGTGAGATAAGGGAAAATTATCAGTACAGAATCATAGAATATACTGAGTTGGAAAGGACCCATCAGAATCATCAAATCCAATTCCTGGCCCGGTGTAAGACACAGCAAGAATCACACTACATGTGTGAAAGTGTTGTTCAAATGAAATACTCCAAAAATAAGACCTCCTTAATTACCAACTCATGAGACTCTCAGAGAGGGGAGTATGTCAGAATGGCTTACTGTAGAGAGAACATCTTATGAATAAACATTGTATTACATATGTTAATTACTTTATTGGTATATTATTTTCATTAAGAGACCATATGAAAGAACAATGACTCTTGAGGGAACAATAAATGGGAAGTAAATTGTTAACAGATTTAACAGACTGTTTAACATACCTTTGATAGCAAAAGATGCTTCAGAAATGTAGTGAGTAGTTCTTGTGCTGATTTCTTAGTATTTCTTTTGCCATGGAGATCATTGAAAAGTTCCTGTTGTGTTGTACAAAGATTAGGCTGTACGTAATAGTTCTAACTGAAACTTCAGTTATTCACTTGCAAAATGAAAGGCTATTGTAGACTTTCCAAAATATAGCAGAAAACGGGTCTGTTCTTCAGCACTAAACAAAATTTACCTTGCAGTACTTGGAAGTATTTAAGAAGCCTAATTCTAGAGGATTACAGTTTTTTTTCCTAAATTGTACTCAATGAGTACATTCTTGAATGGTTCGGCATTAGGTGATTTTCATTGATCTGCCTGAAATTACAGGCAGTTTCACTTTGAGCTACATCTTATCGTAATGAAAATTCTGAGAAAAGCTGTCATTTAAAATGTTTACTGCAATTGGTATCCAAGGGGATGTTAATGATTTGAAAAGTGTAAATGCTCATTTTGAGAGAGCAGTTAAGTTTTAAGTTGCATATAAATGCAAGCTTGACTTTTGAGAGAAATTTCACTTCAACTTCTCCCAGATAAAAAGCTGGTGGAAGAGCCCCTGGCACAACTTTTACTTTCAAGCCAAGGTCCAGATCCATGAGTTTGACAGTAGGCAAAATAATTCCCCCAAGATAAATTCCTTTTAATTTGGGAAACATAATAACATCACCAGTGGTAGTTTAAAATGAATGTAGGATGTATTTCATCATTAGAAGGTACAGTCTTTGGTTTCCCTGTTTCAAGAGCAAAATCCAGTCTTATAATCTCATTTAACTTCTTACTGCATTCACTCTCCTTTAGCTCTGCCCAGGAATGTCAGTGCCCAAGCAGTCAGTTCAAGATGCTGGCAGCAGGGGTTGGAAGGGAGCTGATAATTAAGCAATTAAGTCTAGGGAGGGAAGACTTGCTGAGGAGACCTTGTAGAGGTACACAAGGTCTGGGTATGTATCCACGGAAGTCCATGAGCCAGATGGTGGATGTGTAGGAAAACTGTGGAGGAGGAGTTAGCTCCTGCTGCTGGTCTCGGACTT
This sequence comes from Promerops cafer, assembly GCA_013398275.1. NCBI lineage: Eukaryota > Metazoa > Chordata > Aves > Passeriformes > Nectariniidae > Promerops > Promerops cafer. The sequence continues at coordinate 2,398,677 of VZSE01006029.1, read as the reverse complement.
GCCCGAAGGTCCTCCTGCAAGTGGCAAGCAGATTGAAGGCAGGACAGGTGCAATGTCAGGCAGCCCTGGAAAGGCATAGAGCATTTTAAAAGGACCTAGATTTAGCTAAAAGCTTTTTGAAAGACACTTAGTGCGATGCTTCTCACCCAGCTGTAATGGCCTTTGGCAGGTGGGTGTTCACTGCTAGGTTTTCATTTTAGGCTCACTGTCAAAAAAAAGAGAGAAATAGGCAGTCTTAAGCAGCAGTTCATCTGACCTATTTTAATGTGCTGCTGAGGAGGGGTTGAATTGCCCAGAAGTGCATATTTCTGGTTAGATAAATTTGTCAAATGGTCAAATGAAACCTGCTTTTATTCACAGCTTTGGGAAGAAGAGATTTCTGAGGAGGATTCCAGCATGGAAGGAGTGTGGATGGCTGTGGGTTGATTGCATTTTAGTTGCTCTGACCATTATTTAAGCCTGTGCTGAGTATTGCATGAATATCATGCTTAATGATGATAGAAAGTGTCAGATTCCCCATGTGTGGTGCACAGATGGTCCACAGCGACCCCGATTGTGTATTTAATGTGCACAGAGACCACTTGTACCACACATATGCAGGAGATTTGAAGCCTTCCAAAAACAGCAGCCTTGTCGCACACATGGTGAAAAGTTGATCCTCACGTAGCAGGAACCTGTGACGAAGAAACGATTCCAGCTTGGTCCTTTGTTATCCCTAAATCCCAGTCAAATGTATGCATTCCTCACGTGCCACCATTCGGCTCTTTCGGAGAGCCAAGGGGAGGCATGTGGGGGCACCCAGACACTGGACAGCCCCACCATTCCTGTCACTAGGAGAACAATCCCTCAGAGGGATCAGCGAGCTAAACCACCGTGACGGCAGACACTTGGTGGAGCAGAGCTGTGTCATTGCAGAAGTACTTTGAGGGTCGATTTAATCCAGGTTCCCAATAAAGAACAAACTGAAAATTGTATAGGAATCCTACACACTGAAATTCCACCTCATATTTGTCCCAAAAGCAACTGTGTCTTTAGAAAGCTCTGCCAGTATAATTGAATTTAAATGTATTTTCTGTTAGCTAATCAATTTTAGTATCTAAATCAGGCTGCTTTTCCTTGGTTCAGCTAATATTTTTCATCAGTTCCGAGAAAAATAAATCAAGGCAGGGTATTTTACATACAGTGCTACTATTTTATTCATAGTTCAAAAGAAGGCCTATATTTTTTTGCAAAATGTTAGTTTCAAGCAATGTGCCAATCAGCTGTCACTGATACTGTGCTACCAGAAGATTTTCTGTTTTCTAGGGTTTTGTGCAGTTTGGGCCATACATACAGTGGCAAATCAATGTGAAACCCACAGACATTCTAGACTTGCTCTTGTTTAAATTATACCCAAATCAAGTATTTTGGGCCATTAGATGTTGTATGGCATTTTAATGCATGACTGTAAGGTATTAATTGGTTCTCTTCTGAAGTTCTACATGCTGTTTTGGCAAAACTCTAGAAGACCAGACAGTTTTAAAAACAGTCTATTAAATTATAGCAGTGCAAGCTTCTTCATCCTAAAGACAGTTATACACTTCAGTGAATTTTGCCCATGTGTATGACTAGACTTAGAAATGAGAAGTAAAGAAATCCTCACTGACTAGCTAATGGGTTGGGACACTATCTGGACTTGAAAAGGCTGGATCTGATATTTTCTCCCAGTATAAGGGCACTTAAGGAGACTGCTTTAACTACTCCACTAGAGAATATGATATGATGCAGGAAGAAAACTGTTATAACTGAGTAAGGTTTAAAAACTTATTGAAATAAGGCAAAAAAATCTTGTTCAGTCAGGGAAGTGGACCTTGGCTTGCCTCTAAAAGAGAGAACAGAAATTAAATTTCTCACTTTATTCTGTATATGGTTCCCAGAGCAATATCTGTGTTTTCTATTCTTTACATTTGTTAAAATGGCCCTCATTGAAAATGAAATGTTTTTATTTTGGCTAGCCTTGTTCTTCAGTGTGAAAACAGGGAACAAAATGCTCTCATGTTGGTTAAAACAGTTCATTTTACTCATTTGATTTGAGAATACCAAAAATGTAACCAAATTTATTCAAGGAAACCAGAAAAATGAGTTATCCACTCAATCCCCTGGCTGAAAAAGATGAGAGTTATTTCCTATAACCTAGGAGTTATTTCATGGTGGATCCTGGCAGATTTTTGATGTATTTGTGATGGCAGCAGCCTTGAATGGAAGTCACAGTGAGTCTTTACACTCATGTGTTTCTTTACGTTTTCTCTTTAGGGTTTCTTGCTGCCAGTGTGAATAACAGGAGGAAGCTGCAATTCAACTTGCAGTGTCCAGAGATAAGGGAAGGATTTTTATTTTACTTTTTTTTGAATGAGAGTGGCTGAAAAGTCTGTACTGAGTAGAGATTGAGGAGCTGTAGCCATGGGAACCAGGCTGATGCCAGTGTCTTTGTCTAAAGGAATCAAACCTCTCAAAACTCCCAGAAGCATCTTTATAAGAGCAACAGTAGCAGAACTGACAACAGAAAGAAAAGCTATTGATGACCTGCCAGTAGAAACTGGGAATGTCAGGGTTAGGGAAGGCTGTGACCATGATTTAACAAGAAATATATAGTATATAAAAGAAAATTCCACCAAAACCCTCCCGAAACTCTAAGAGCTGCAAAAGACTCTGTGTACCAGCTGTTGGGAGCATGGGTTTGAATGTAGGAGGGAATGACTCAGTCCTCAATTAAGTGAGTTTTGTGGCTAAGAGTGTCACTTGCACGTGTATAGATGGAACAGGGGCCCCAGCTCAGAAAACAGAGTCAGCAGCTTTTAACCCTTGCATTGGAAAACTAACTGCACAGCATATTTTTCCCCTGTGTGATAGGAACAGAGAAGAACTTTGGAATCATACACAGCTCTTCTTCAGAAAAAAAAAAAGCCTGAATGCTGTAACACCACAGAAATGTCTGCTCTGACAAAAACTGAGAAATTCCAAGCAGCACATTGCCCACCACCACAGCAAGAGGGAAAATGGTTTTATAACCATTTTGGAAGAAGAGGATGTCTTGGCAGATGGCATTTGGCCAGGGAGCCTGCTCCCAGGAGGCTGATCTCAGAGCACTGTCCTCAGGGCTTTCCCCTGCACTGGACAGAAGACACACACCAGCAACTCTCACCACACGTGTGAGAAGTCAACACCTTTCCTTAACACTCATCCTCCCAATGCCCAGAGAGGTTCCTGAGCTGGCAGCAAGCACAGATCAAGATATTTAGAAACGGGAACATAAATCCAAAGTTCCTTGCTAAAAGCTGCAGTGGTCTGATCAGCACAGAGGGTGAACCTCTGATCTCACAGATGAAAGGAGCTGCCTCTGCTGCACAGAGCTGTGCTGACTCCCATCCAGCACACTCAGGGTATGCAGAGCTCAGCTTTTTGTGCTCTTCTTCAACAGTGCAGCACAAGAGAAAATCCCCTGGTTTGCTCCCAGCCCACACCTTATGTAATATTTAAATGTAGCAATAGGATACCTGGAAGAAAAAGATCCAAACTTATACATGTACTCTTCCACAAAACAGACTAAAACCTCAGGAGCTGCTAGCAGTAGCCTAACAGGCACTCATCCAGCCAGACATCTAATAGTTTTTAATGCTAATCAATAGAAAAGATTCTGGGAAGTGACCTTGAGAGCTATTGTCTCAGTGTGATAGATATTTTGAAGCAGTGGGTGTTTCTGATGCTTTAATGCAGTAATTTCCAGAAAAGGATATTTGAAAGGGTAGTGAAGATCTGAAAGGGTGGCATTTGCTGGAGGAAGGTATCCAAAAAGGGGTAACTTCCAGGAGGAAAAATATGGTTAAAATCCAAAAGACTGAGCCGAGCTGTTTCAGCTGCATTCACAGCTTCTCTGTGAGTTTGTTGAACACACATTTTATGATCAACGCATGAAACTTCCCTTCCCTGAGGAAGGGGTAAGTATTTATCATGACAGCAAAATTTTGAAGGTTTGTTCACTATTAGGGGAAACACTGACTTGCAAATGTTTGAAATAATAAAGAAGTTGCTTTTAACTAAAAAGAAAAGTTTCTTTCCTTTGTAAGTTTAAAATTTATTATCTGTTACATAAATGCTACTCAGTATTCCAAGTACTCCTCCTATGCTGCCCGGTATTTTAAGGATATATCCATTTTTTAGTACCAAACATATATTATATCTTTTTTTCTCTTCTGTATGCAGTTGGACCTTTTGGTTTGGCACCAGACACAATGCAATTAGACTTTGAAGGGTTAGAACCACTGTTAATGCTATAATAGCATTGGCATATGTTTCTACATTTCAATATCCATTTATCCATATCTTTATTTCTGAGGAAGTCAGTATTCCTTAAAAGGAACACACTTTTAAAATGTATCATTATGGTAAGGCATTTTTCATGTGAGGTAGAGAAGAAATTGCAAGAATTTTCATTCCCAGGTGTTAGTATAAGGAGATTTCACATTTTTAACATACTCTTTATTTTATCTGTGAACTTCCATAAAAGTTAGAAAACTAATGTCTCAGTCTGTAGAATAAAGTTAATGCCTCAGCTAAAAATATTTTAAAACCTGAAAAATCTCTTTAAATACAGCATCTTGCAAGATATGTTTCTTTAAATTATTTCTTTCGTGTCCTGAAAGCAAAATCAATTTAATAAACCACTAAGCTAGCTTAAAGCACAATTTGAGTAGAACATTTGTTTGTTTGCTTAATTGCAAGTATATGAGGTGTGCAATTCCGGTATCTACAGTGAGGTCACTCACAAGTCTGAACACAAGTGTTTAAGTACTTTGTTGGATCAAGTCTTTAAGACAATTACTGTTGCAACAGAAAAATTAAGGTCTCACTGTTGGGGTTTGACTGCAGGAAATTTTGCATAGGTAATATCACTTACAGAAACCCTTTGTGGTACCTCATACAACAACAGACAAAGAGCAATGTATTTATTTTGTTCTTGCTTTGAAATGCAACAAGTGTCTTTCTTGCCCTCCTTTTGACTTGTAAATATCAGAAGTCAAAAGCATGCTTTGACCAGTTTTGGCGTTGTTTTGGTATTTTTTGTTCATAATAGTTGATTCTAATTTAAAGTCATTTTTATGTGTTTAGAGGATTGAGGTGAACAAAAGGAAAACAACAAGAAAGGAAGGAAAAGAAAACTTGCTTGGAGAGGGAAGACTACCATGAAAAAGAGGGATGAAGAGAACTCTTAAGTATTATATAGACAGAGATGAGGGCAGCAGAGGGAATGAGATGAGATATTGTCAGATAGAAGCTGCAAAGAATCTTAAAAATGAGGGTGAGGAAGTCTGAATTCTGTGAGCAAGATCTATGGGGGCTGTGGTGAGTGAGCCTTAGGCTGGGTAAAGTTTATGTGAAATGGCATCCATTGTAAAGGTTCAAAAAGAAGAGTAATAGGAAGTGGTTAATGCTAATTATGAGAGGATCAGTGTTAGTTATTTTTTTATCTCATACCCACTAAAAAAGGGTCGCTGTTTTGAACATTCTGGATTAAGCAAAAATAATTAGTGAAAGTCTTAACGTGAAGAGAATGGAGTGAGAAAGATCTAACCTAATACTGGTGATAGAGCAATGGGGAAGGGAAGGCATTTTAGGAAGAAGTAAGAGAAGTTCCATTTTAGAGCTGCTTGACCTTGAGAAACAACAGGAGATCCAAGAGAAAGTACTAGAGAAACAGAGACACAACATGCTCAGAGAGAAAAAGAAGGTTTTGGATTTGAGGGTCAGAGGTACTGAGGCAAGAAAGAGAGTGAGAATAAGCCATGCTACAGGCAAGGAATAGTGAGCAATACAGGGTGGGAATCTGGAGATGCCCAGGGAGCCACTGAAGCCCCCAGAGAGGCTTCATCATGTAAAATGCAGCCATTGAGTGATCACAGCTGAAAGCATAGGAAGTATATTTTTTATGGAGTGGGGAGGGAGGGGAATGCTGTCAAAATCTCAGTCTTTCCCTCCAGAATGAGACATGCGCTGAAGAAAAAGTAAAAGAAGCAGGATTTGGGAAAAGGGAGAGACAAGAGAAATAAAGACAGCAAATTATGTCAGGATCAGATGTTAATGAGGAAGAAAATGAGAGAAATGAAAATGAGAGAACTGAAATTTGAGGCCACTGCTATAAAATCTGAAAGGACCAGAAACACTTTCTGGGATGAGCTATTTTAAACTTTCCCCCAAATAATTATACCCTTGCGGAGTCGTGATGTGTTCATCTAAAATGACGGCTTTTTCTTCCGCGTCCAGCATGGTACTCGGCGGGTATTAAATGGGATGCGTTGCAGTTCAGCTGCAGGTACAAAGCAAATGATGCATTTCTTTGCTCGAGGCCCTCATTATGCTCTGTAAACAATCAGAATGGAGATTTATTCTCCACTCACTGATTTCCTGCTCTTGGGTAAAAGCACGAGGGGCACGTTAGAAAGAAAGCACTAAGACACTGATTATCGGTTTCTCCAAGCCAAATTAGTTTAGGTTTCTCCAGGCCTCCTAGCAACAGCTTTATTATTCTAGAGTAATTTCCCCCCAAATACTTCTAAAACAAGTATCAGATTAATGTTTCAGATAAGAAGAAAGTATATTCATTAACTCCCAGGGCTTGTCTATTGAAATAAAAGCCTCAAATGAAACATGCAAGTATGGTTTCATTATGATATGTTGACTTTTTATTGGGTTTTTTTGTTTGTTTGGGGTTGGTTTTGTTTTTGTTTTTACATTATTTAACAGTGAATGGTTAATGACGATCAATATACAATATATTTATTCCATAGATGAGAAAAAAAATTTCTGTTAGCAAATATTTTCCTGCAGTATTAGCATATTTCATGTTTCTTTTAATCTAATTGTAGATATGAATCATCGCATGCACATGCATCACTTTTGTTTACTTACAAACCAACTATACTGCATATTATGTTGGAAGTAAACACATATATGAAGAATTTATTAAGTTCTACAGTAATCTCAGTTTCTGTTGTTTACAACCTTATGGCATTCATATTTCTTATGATATCCCAGGAGATGTATGGTATGTTAAGAGAACCGAACTGATCTCATAAATATGTATTCTTTGTTTCATGGTAAATTTTTCAGAAGTTGTTATGTTACTCAGATGCATATCTCCTAATAACCATTATTTTAATTCCCAAGTAAAAGATTTATTACATAGTCTCCTTTTCAAAAGTAGCTTAAGCACCAAGAAGTTGGTGAGACTTGGGTTCACATGGCAGTTTCTGAAAAAAAAAAAAACAACAAAACTTCAAGCTTTGAAAGACAATAAATTTTGTATGGAGAAAAGATACACAATGGATCACTTCCCTCATTCTCTGATTTTTCTGCCATGGCACAATTGTGGTTTTTCAGAAGGAAAAATGTATTGTTTTGGTAGTTTCTCTTGCCTTAACCAGAGGTGTCACCTTCCCAATATCTCTGCAGAGGAATGGTGGCTGAAACTCTTTCCCCTTTCATTGTTTTTCTTTGTTGCGGGGTGTCACAGCAATAAGGTCTCTGGTGGGGCCAGCAGCTGGCTTCGGAGTGTCACTTTGTTCAACCACACCATGAATTGCAAAGGAGTGGTGCAAGCAGATTCTCGAGGACACAGGTTTAGCCAGTGCAGATGTGCTCGGCTGCTCCGGGAATGTGGGAACCTCCTTGTGGGTTTTCTTAAGGGGGACACTCTTAAGAGAGGGGAAACAAAGAAGAGGAAATCAAAGTATCTACAGTGTTTCTAGAGGAGTTGAACAAAGAGGCAGCAACTGTTACGTCCATATTGCAACACACAAGTGCTTCCCGGGTAAAATGCAAAATGACAACAGTTTCAACCGTAAAAGTCCTTTTTAGCATTAGAAATCTTGCTGGTAATTACTGAATGTGACTCCCTTGAGGGCAGAGTCAGTTTGTATCTGATTCACCGTGTTCCTAGAGATCCTTGTCCTGTTCCTTCCTTCAAGAAAGACTCAGGTGATATGTCAAGGCAAGACCTGGACTCATGAAGCAAAATGTTCTCTGTAGCCCATTTTGGTCAAGTGAGATTTAGCACCTTCTTATGGTTGAATTTAATTCAGGTGGAGAGAGTTTCCATTACTCCTTCTACTAGTGGCACATGTAATGACAAAGACTTGATATTAGAAATATGGAATATTAAACTTAGCATTCTTATACAGCCAATGTTGCAAAATGCTTTGAGGTTTTAAAAAAGGAAATCTTTCAAAATGTCAAGATTAACACCTGGCAAGAAATTTGAGGGAATACACAAAGGGAATACATACTTTCATTAAAAGTTACCTGAGGCCTAGGAAGATAGTTGTTTATAATACAAGATTTCTTATGAACAGTAGCAATTTGTAGCATACTGTAGGACAGTGATTCAGACATGAGCAGTTCTAACTTCAGACTGTATTTTGAACATTGGGTATTTTTAGCAAGGGTACACATTGAGTTTAACATGCTCCATGTGTACAATACAATAACAAAAAAAAAAAAAAGAAAGAATAAAATTTTTAAAAAGAGGAAGTCTTAGCTTATTATCCATCTATTAAAATGTGTTTCATGCTTCTTATGAAGGGGACTAAGCACAATATACTCAACAGTTGTACAATCTTTCCTGCCTGGTACATTTAAATTAATTTCAGCAAAAGGGAGTAGATGCTGCTACAAATTAAGCTCAAATTTAACAAAAAGGCAAAGGACATGTATTACTCCCCCATCCTTCACTCCGTGGGTACAAAACCAAGCTGTCCCTGGCTGGTTTAATGACCCTGCACAGCAATGCACAGAGTATGAAGGGAAACAACTTGGCACCTGCAAACCTCCCACATGAAAGCCCCAAAGGATTTCAAAGTACAAGAGGTTTTAGAGAGATGAGATCCCTGTTTTGGGGGATTTTGTTTGTTTGTTTGTTTGTTTGTTTTTGTTGTTTGTTTGGGTTTGTTTGGGGTTGTTTTTGTTTTTGTTTTTGTTTTTGTTTTTGTTTTTGTTTTTTTTAAGAGCAGTTGCTTTATATGGAGATTTTTATTACCTAAAGACCTAAGCTTGCTTCTGCATTATTGAAAATACATATTAGAGTACAGCAAACAAGCAATGATTTATTATGGAGTCAAGAGGATTAGCAACATGGCTTTGTCACTTTCTTTTATGAATAAAACACATTAATAACAGCTTTGCAAAATCAAGTAAGGTAGAGCATAATATACTGAGGCAGACAATAAATAAAAGTTGGAAACTTTAGTATACAAGACTATTTATTTATGTTTCTCCTTGAAATCAGCTGTATGCAGCCTTCTTAACTATTTTACATATCCCTGAAGAAACTTCATTTTATGTAGAACTGAACCTATTTGAAGCTGAATGTACATCTTGAACATATGCTTAAATTTAAATCTGCAGCATTAACAACTAAGAAATATTTTCCTAAAGATTAATAGTGTTCTCTCCATGTTTTTAAATAGATTATGAACATTACATACACCTGGTCAAAAATCAGAAAAATGCTTGAGTGGTAGTCAGTCTCTTACTGAAAATATGAACTAAACACAAATTAAGTTGGAGGCACACCTGAAAAAGGATGTTTTATGTTTCTGAACTCAGGTTGTGCTTTTTATCTTTATTAAACATTGTAAAATCAGGAATTATGATTGCAAGTAAAATTCCACATATAGCTTGTGACAATATGCCATTAAATATCGCACAGTGGTTTTCCTGCAGCTATGAATTGTATTAGGCCTCTTTTAATGGGGTATAAAACACAAGAATCCAATCATTCTTCACATGCACCAATAACTTCCATCATTTCATTCACATATCTCCTTGTTGCTAGTGAAAAATGGCTGATGAGTAAAGTGGGATATATCCCAGTGTACAGTATCTTTAATAAAACATCTACCATTTGAACAACTGGGAATGACTTCAGGAGTAATTTCAGAAATTCTGGAAAAGAAAGAATAAGTAAAAAAAAATTTAAAATTAAGTACATTTATTTAAAGAATAAATAAAATTTTTATGGACAAGTTTTTGTTGCAAATTGTACTTTCAGATTCTGTAATGCTGCACCATATCTTTGCAGAGTGCTGTTTTCCTCACAAGGAAACCCAATCTTTTATAGTTATTTTGCACACCCTTTAAAAGATAAATTTAAAAGACACTGACACTTTTACAAACATCTACAACTGATCTGTTTGGTGTGAAATAAATACCTGCATTGCTACACTCAGCAATCAAGTAAGCAATATATAACTCCTTTAGTTAATGTAGTAAATAATGAGGTACTACGTGCCTGGTTTTGTGTAGTGCCTTCTAGCCAAGATTTCCTGACAATTTACACACTTTATAATATCATTTTGCAGAGGGCCTGTGAAATGAGGAAATAACAAATATTTATTCAGTTCCTGGATCAGAAGCACAGAAAGGATGTTTTCAAAAGTGGCATCTCTGTTCCCAGCTGTGGAAAGGCAAACATTTGGAGGCTGTTTAGCACCTGCAACTGCTCTGGAAGTGGAGCTGAGTGCAGTCCCTACCCTGCCATATCCAGTCTTGGCTCCATCCCTTTTTAAAAGCTTAATGTATGGCTTTTCTGCTGCAACTAAGTCTTAAAAGCAGCCAAGTACAGAAAAGAGGCAGTTGATGCTCCACCTCCTTAATACAATATTAAAATCCTGTTGTTGTGATTTTTTTATGTGGATATACAATGTGTCTGTTCCATGACTTATGCTATCTAAACATGCTGATTTGCATACTTTTCCTGTTATTGTGTTCAGTAAATTGAAAAAGTGTGCTGACTGATGTGAAGTTTTATCTGTCAACTCTTCTATGCTAAAGTGCTGGTTGGGAGTGATAAAGAGACCACCAGCACATGGGAGCTGATACTCTGCTTCAGCCATTGACCCATTCTGGAAGCCCCACACGTCTCTCTCTTCTGTTTTTCTGATGTAAAATATTTCCTTTTGGAAGATACCTCAATGAGTTCAAAGATTCTTTCCCTGCTAGATTATACCTGCTTCTGCTTCTGAAGAAAATAATTGGCAGTGTTGAATAAAGAACTCAGGAAAAATACATACCATCTTATGGCTTATTGGTCTCATTGCCATTTCCAGTCTACAGATAATAATCAAAGAAAAGCAAAAAGTCTGAATGAAAATACAATCATGGGCTTCACTGGAGCTTTTGAAAGAGCCCCACAAGTTCATTCAAATGTCTTCCCTGGAATAAGTAATTTCTTGCTGAAAAACTGCATTGTTCTTAGGGGGGCTAATCATAATATTTGTTTCATGGTGTGACTTCATCACCATCCAAATTGCTTCTACACTACACATACTCATCATCCCACCTGATCCTGTATATTTTAAATACCTTTACAGAATCTTTTTTTACTTGCACACCAGTGTCTCATAATCAATGGGACTTCATCACATACCTGTTTTACAAAAAACACATTTATTTAGTGGGGTGCTGAAGTCATTACTGCCTGTATATAGCAGTTCAGATTCGAGTTTATAAACACTTTCTTCTTTTTTCTGATCTGTTACACTGTGATTCCTTTCATCTTCAATTTTTCTCCTCCTTTTCGGAAATTTTATATTAGTTTTGATCCATTTGTATGTCTGTATTCTCTCTTTTAATAATCCCACTCCTTTTTATCTTTATCAGCTTATTTCTGCTTGCTTTTTCTCCTTGTCATGGTTATTCATTTCTCTCCTCCGTATTTGAACTCATCCCCTTTCCTTCCTTTCAAGCTAACAAATGTAGACTGTATTTACAGACTGGATTTTTAAAAGAATAACATACCAAAGTCAGACTACAAATATTACTTATGCCTGATGTCAGTTATTCACTGCTTGTCACTTCCAATGCACACATCACCAAAGAGCCTCCACTGACACTCTGGCCCAAACTATAAAACCTCTACCATTACATTTCAAAAATAACAAATCTTTTCATGTCTGAGCTGTCAAAAGAAGCTCTTGGAATAGCCAGCATAGACACAGTCACTACCCACACACACAATATAAGTATGATCAAATACCTACTAGCAGCAAGAGCTGATAACTCTGGGGGGTGGCAAGCCCTTTCTGAGCAGCTCCAATGCAGCAACACAGATTGATTTTTTTTTCCTTTTTTTCCCCAATCTGCCCTTGCCAGGGTATTTGATGCATTCTTCAAAGCAGGGCCTGGGAGTAGCCGTGCCTGGGAGGCAGCTGCAGCTCTGCTGGAGGAACGCTGTGGGTGAGTGCCAGGGTGGCATTGCACATTTGGGGTTAGACAATGTACAAGGCCATGTTGAGCTGCCTGTTGTGCTGCTTGCTGAAGCTAAGTGAGAAAGAACAAGTATGGCTTGGAAAGTGGGGTAGTTTCATGTTCTGAAGAACTGCTTTCAATAACCCCTCACCACACCACACAGGGACGTTGATGCAACTCAACCTGTGCCCTGGTAGGATCCCACACCAGCTGGGATGCAGAAATAGGGAGAGAGCATTGCTGCCAGCTCTAAGACAAAGGGAAAGTGAAACTTCTCATGCAACTTAAAACCATCAGTCTTCTGGACTCTTCTTGATGAAGACTGGGGAAAAAAGATGGGAAAGAGCTGGTTCAGAGTAGCAATTCTTGCAGCTGAAGTTCTTGAGAAAGAGGCATTTGCTCCTTCGAGCAGAGAGCTTTAGTGGAGGAGAAAAAACATGCACATAACTGTAAAGGCATACATGCTAACCTTATATTTCAGACTTTGGCTACGGTTTTTGCTTGTCACAATGTGTTACTGTAATTGCAAAGTACTTCAGTACAAGCAGACTGCCCCCACACTTAGAAAATTGTACAGATGCAATAGATACCATGAAATAAACATTAGGCTTAATTTATCTTTATTTTGATATGTCATAGTTGTTTAAACAACAAGTTATTAATTTCTACATATAAATATATATACATATAACATATACATATAACTATACATATACATATATATATAATGAGTTCATGCTCATCTTTTAATATTCCTTCTTTTTTTTCCTTAACTGTTCTGAAGACCCTTGTAAAGCTAACCCTCTTTTCTGAGGAAAACAACAAGTAAATACATCTTTTAAAAAGGCTAAGTCAAGCTTTCTTTCAAACCCCACTTTCTGGATTAATGATTTGCCAATCCAAACCATGTTTAGTTCTTGAGAACTTGGTGTGTTGTTTTGCCATTTTTCTCCTGCTATTCTGAGCTAGTTCTGTACCTCACACAACACTGAATTAATGGAGAGACCCTGAAATCAGACCTTGCTGCTTTTGGATTTATTCACACTCAAGCATCCACACTGCAACTCATCTGGCTTGGATGATACTCAGTCACACTCAGCAATTTTGACCCCTCTCAAATTTTCTAGCTCTTGGGATTTAAGGGAGAAAGCCATGCAACAGGCAATGACTCCTGGAGTCACTGTCTGCTAGTGTTTGCTGTGTGCTATAAGATCTGCTAGATCTTTCTCATCTCCCCTTCTGATCCAGACTTCCCTGATAGCATCGCTTCCCATGCTGGCTTGATGAGCCGAGGAGAAGGAACGCCTGCCCCAGTGTCTGAGAGCTGTGCAACAGCCAGAGTGCTGCAGGCTGATGTGAGCACAGGAGTAGGGTGGGGACTTTTTCCATGGATGAATTATGATCCGCAGCTTACTGTCATCACATTTTCTATCTGTTACTGATTCTCTTCTTAGTGCCATTCCCTAATGTGGTCATGAGTGCGTTCCTACATTCCTCTGGTACAATACTGAGAAATGTGATGCTCTGTGGTTTTAGTTACTGTAATGAGAACAAGGCAGTTCTCCTCACACACAAAATTTGTAATTATACAAGACCATATCATGTTACTGGCAACTAATTAGAATTCTCTGTTGAAATGACATTACTTTATTATGCATCATTAACATAAAATGTCAAAACTAGCATGATAGTTGCTTTCAGACAAAAAAAAATGAGCCTGCTTCTGTAAGTGAAAGCAACAAAAATACAGCAATTTTAGTATCAGTATTTTAATATATATTAGAATTAATGTGATATGGTCAGAGGTTTTTCCATATAAAAATCACAAAAGGGAATGCTCCCTTTAAAAAATGTTACTGACACAATTTTGTCCTCTGCATTTATTATGCAGATTAAAAGAAATCAAAAAACATTAAATGTCAAAGGGTGGGGGGGTTGAACTTATACTATAAGTTCATATTTTGCTCTATATCCTTAGAGCACAGGGTACACATTACAACTAATTTACTCTCCTCCACCACTGAATAAGTGATGTTATTATCATATTGCATACAATTAAACTGAGACAAGGAATTGAATTCCTTTTGGCCAGACAGTAAGTAAAATTCCGGTGCTGGGATGAGGACACAGGGCTCTTTGGAGCAGGCTGAATATCAGGATATCACATTTATTTCTCATTTACATGCTAGGTTTGAATGTTTCTAAACTAGATAATAAGTAGGATTTTCATCAGAGATCTGTAGGAGACATTGGTGAAAGCCACAGTTGGCAAGGTACCTACCTGTTCCTTGACAATATTATGATTTTGGTAACATATAAAACTGATGTGAGGGTAGCATTCCCTTGGCAGCATACTAAATATGCCGCAAGACACATAACTGATGAGTATAATTTACAAATGTGTATGGAGAATCAGTCTTGACAGTTTTGTTTACAAAGGCAGGCAGCTATTTGCTGATAAGAGATATGACATGCCATTCATCTTGCTGCTACTAAGCCAAAGGGATTGCAACTATGATAACAAACTGTTAGATTTGATTGTTGGAATGCTTATGCAATAGTAGTAATAAAGGGTGTTTAAAAGCATATCTCATTTGTTCTTGGGCAATCATATGGTATTTCTTATAATAATTTTCCTGGGACTCTTAAAAGGACAAGCTAATTAAAGAAAAGATATCTGTCTGGCTCAGCTTTAATGGGTCTGTGTTCTCTAAGCAGGTGTATGTAGGAAACAGGAGCAGACGTGTCTTTATTTCTCTGCTTGCATGGGTTGAGGCAGGATGTCAAGTGACACAGTCATGGCCTCACATCTTTCAGTTCCTACATTTTGGCTGCAGTTACCTCCACACACCTTCCAAAACTGGCAAATAAACAATCATAAAGATAGGACAAGGGTAATGGCTTTAAACTGAAAGAGGGTAGGTTTAGATTAGAAAAGGAAGAAATTCTTCACTATGAGGGTGGTGAAACACTGGAACAGGTTCCTATCCCTGAGAATTTTCAAGGCCAGGTTGGACTGGGCTCTGAGCAACCTTGTCTACTGTAAGGTGTCCCTGCTTATGGTAGTGGGGCTGGAACTGGATGACCTTAAGGGTCTCTTCCAACATAAACCATTATATGATTCCAAGTAGTGCTGAGACCTTCAAGAAGCTGAGGAGGAGGTTTCTGGCTTGTTTCTCCCTCTTACTGAGCACCAGAAGAATGGGTCGGCATGACTAACACCTCTCCTTTGTCATCAGCCCCCTGCTTCAAACAATACTGAGAAAACACTTTTCCCAGCACTCCTAAATACCTGCACCATTTATAGCCTGAGTAACATGTTGCTCACACGTTTTCTTACAAAGCTTATGATCAAAGTAAAAAACCCCAAAACTTACATAATATTCTCCAGAGCAAATAGAGGACTAGAGAACCCAGCCATGTTTCTGTGAAATACTGCTCACTGAGCTTTGTTGAATGTGTACATGCAACTCAGTATTGTGCAGACATGGGCTGATCCAGCTGTGATGGCTAAAGTAGTGTTTTGTCTGGCCATCTCACTCCCACCTCAGCAGGCACAGCTGAGGTGGTTGCTGGATAGTCTGAGCAGGCAGACCAGGTTGACCACCAGAGATCATGCACACGCCTCACTAATGGATTTAACCAAGGCCAAGTACACTAAAATGGTGAGGGGGTAGCTGCTGCAAGTTCAGCTTGGTCAGTTGAGCTTGTGGCTGACCCCAGCTCACACCTCCTGGTCAGCAGACTGGAGAGAATATTTACAGGGATAAATATTATACACCCTTACAGGGGTAGGGGCAGCTAGGAAGGCTGCACCACTCAGTACTTGAGTTGCTGTGTTTTATTCAGCCTGAGTGCTGCACTAATTCAGGCAGCAGTCTGCATTCTTTAATGTATTTGAACATTACACATAAGTCTACACAAGGAAGACATATTGAAACCCCAAACTTTCCACAGCAGGGATTTTAGAGCTAACAAGTGGAAAATGAGTGGCTTTGTTCTCAGTCATTCTTACAGTTACAGGTGACTCTGTGAATAGCATATACTGTGCCAAACTAGAACTGAAATCCTCTTTGAATGCAAGCAGGCCTCAGGTTTAGCAGCAGCTGTGAGATGGAGACTTACTATTAATGGCAGATTCAAGTAGCGTGAACAATAACGAGGCTCTGTTTAAGGTGGACACAGCTTGTCTGCATTAGAACTGGACCTTGAGAACCTGTGTTAATTAACACGATTTTAAGTGGTGTCAGCTGTTTCTGAGTAAACCTATTGGTTAGAGCAACAAATGTTTTATTCTTGGTCTTATAAGAATATGGATTTAGGAAGAGAGTTATGATCAGTAGGCAGGGTTTTAATTTTTTTTATCTCAAAACATTTCAAAAGTTGTGAAATATTTTAATGGACTGAGAGGATTAATGCATTTTTTAAAACAGTGTGCTTTTGGAAAGCACAAAGAAGAAATCAGTCTGGAATGTGATAATTTTATGTTCATTTCCAGGGGTTCTTGACTTAGTTCCAGGCAACACAATTTCTTATGCACAGTTTTTACTCCTATTTAGCAGCCTTATTGAGTGAGTTAAATCAGGTACATGCATGTTTATAAAATTAGTTTCTTGTCTTAGATATGATTTATAGATCAGGGGCTATAGTGTCTCAAAATACAAAGGTTTGTGTACGAGGATAACCATTTAATGTACTCTTACACATCATCTTAGGGCCAGGGTGCTGATTTCATTAAAGGGATCTGGCACGTGATCAAGTCCATGGGTGTTCATGATGAGCCCAAGGCTGCAGCTTGCCTTGCAGGGGAAGTGCCTCTCACCACTGCTTCTATGGGTTGGTCATCTGTCTAAGGCTTCTGTCAGTAGTCTTGACAGCGAGAACAAAGATCATATTTTAGTATCTATAGTAAAATGTGAGGCATTAATTGTATTATTCCATACTTCTACCCAGAGGCAGCAGCTGCACAGTGTGCCGTAATTTAATAAAGTTATCCATCATCTGATGCCTGGGTGTGAAAAACTTACCAGGTAGTGGTGTAAGGAACAACTCCATGGTTCTTGTTTTGTCAGAAAGGGCACAACAGAACGGCTATTCACACACCTAGCTTTAGAAAACGTCTGCATATTGATCTGAAGTTAAAATACTGATAAGCCTCTGTTTCGACTAGGAATTGGGAAACTTTCTGACCAGAACAGGTCATTTAATTTCACATTACAGTTGCATTTACCTACTCCTCCCCTTACGACTTACATCCAGCCTAGAGAACGGAGGGCACAACGCACATCCTGTAAAAGTTGGCCACAAGAGGTGGGCTGCCTGGTGATTGAACAAGTGACAAACGACCACGCCATTGTGTGTCAGAGGCTCCATTCAGCAGATGCTGCAGGGCTGATGGCTGGCTTCTGGCCCTAGTGCATAATGTAGCAAGCAGATAATAGCACCTAGGATGTATCTTACACCTCTAGCACGCTGGCTTTTTTTTAAGGCTGACTGATGTCTTAGGCAGGCTTCTTCATGCTTACTACACTCTTTTACATTTTCAGACTTTTTACCCCCAAGCACACAATTTTTTAATTTTAAGATAAAACAAAAAAATTATTCCCCCTACAACACAGCTACAGGAATAAAGGTTCAAATTCACATACTTCTCATTCCCTTTTTCTAATGCAGCTATGCTAACACGTGCAGGAAGCAGAAGGTCCGTGTGGGTAATGTGGAAGAGCTCACATGCCACAGGTTACCCTCCTTCCTCGCATACCTCATGGACCATGCAGAAAATTTCTAGCTAATAGCTAGGAGAACTGATAAATCATCTGCTTCTTCGGTGCACAAAAATGCAGCATGGTCTAGTACTAAACCTGAGGAGCTGGCTTAGCATCTAAAGCCCTGTGCTACTCTGCCCCTCTCAGTCTGGGAAGCAGAACTCTGCATAGTGAGAGCTCCCAGGTGGGATCTTTTAACTGCTGGGGCTTAATGAACATTATGTGAAAAGACCTTTTAAAGGAGGCTGCTTAGAATTTACTCCTGGTTTTAACAACCCTAGGGTAGTCTAGTTTTGTTGCTGCCTTGTTAAAAGTCCACTTGTGGATATACAGTGACTCCTCATTCCACCTCTATGCAAACGACTGAAGTCTAACTGTCCTTCAGAGAAGGCCTCATACAAGGGTATTTCTGTCAGTTTCTTCTAAGTGAGATGTGAATGAGGGGAAATTCTCCCCCTTCTACTGTTTTAACTGGCATGACAGGACTGCATGTGTTGACCTCAGGTACCTGAACTGAATGACTAAACCGGTAAGCTTGGAGGAGATTCATAGGATGAGCACTAAAGTACTGTGAAAAAGAAAAGAAAAAGAAAAAAAAAGCTTTGAGAAAAGTATGTTAATTGGACATGTAGCTTAATAGGCAAATGAGTAGCTACGTTTGAAAGATCTGTGACCTACCACACACAATGGGGCAAAGGTGTATCTGAAATTCGTTTTTCAATGCTTCTTGGGTGCTGCCGAGCACAGAATACTAAGATACCAATCTTCGCGATGCCATCTACCCTGAGCAATAAAAAACCCACCCTTAATTTAACAGGAGTCACCAGTCAGCTCCTGAGGCATAAACAGGCAGCTGAAGCACCGCGCGTAGGCTGACTTTAGTGCTGGATGCCGAGCAGCGTTTGGCACAGGTGGAGGAGTTTTCATCACAGACCCAAATTAACTCCGGTGAAGTTGCTCCGCGCCTGCCAGTGCCGGAGGAACAATCTCCGTGTGGGAGAAGCGCCCAGCGTGTCACCCGTCGCCCTCCCCTCCCGGCGCCGCTCGGCCGAACAAAGGCGGCAGCGGCGGGTCCCCTTTGTGCGGCGCGGGCCGGGGAGGGGGCGAGCCCAGCGCCCGCCCCGGGCTCCCCG
>VZSE01006029.1:2188312-2379290 GCA_013398275.1 Promerops cafer | reverse complement strand
AGCAGGAGCCGCCCAGCCCTGCCCTGCCCTGCCCTGCCCAGCCACGCTGCCGGGGGTCGGTGGGCGGGCGGCTCCCGGCGGGGACGGAGCTCAGCCCCGTGGGGTGGGTGCCGCGGGTGGTGCCCCACCGGCCGAGCCGGCTTCGCCCCCCGCCTCCGAGACGGCGGCTCCGACCCCCAGCCCGCGAGCGGGTTCGCGGCGGAGCGGGTAGGGCGGTTTGGCTCGTCTGAACTGCCTCGCTAAATGGCAGGGGAAAACATATGGCCCAGGAGAAAGCCGCTGGAAGCGATAGCTGTTGGACTTCTGCGAGTTATTTCCCCGAGTCGGTGCGTAGTGGGAACTTCCTCCCGGGATGCCCTTTCGGGGGGATGCGGGGCTGAGCACATGGCTGCCCCCCCGGGTCTGCCCCGCGTCTGTCACAGCACCGCCTGCCAAGGGGCCTGCCGGCGCCTGCTCTCCTTTCGGAGTGCTAATCTGACCTCGAGAAAACTTTAACTGGGCGAGGGAAGGAGGCTGATCCAAAAGGTAATTTACTTAAACGTGTTGGGGTTTTTTCCCTGCTCGTCCTCCTTCCCTCGCTCAGGCCGGGCATCTGTGAAAAGGAGGGAAAGCAATGGGATTATCTGTGTCTAAGGGTCCAATATGTATGGCAGCTGATAGTGCAGAGAAGGTTAAAACTTGCAAAGTTTTGGTGCTGGCAAATTAACATCTCCAGTGAATCGTTACTTTTTAAGCTTGAATTTTATGGTCCTTTGCATGATGATTGTTCCTCGTGTTTTAAGTCTCTAGATACTCAGATATTTAAGGATGAAACATATTTTTTGTGCTTGCAATGACAATGTTGTTGCATTTTGTAAACATCAGGACAACTTTTACCTTTAATGTAGACCTTTTTATCACTCAGCTGTACTGAACTGTACTAAATACTTGTACTGTTTGTAAATCTGGTGCTGATTTGTTGGGTGGCTTTGCAAAGGTCACTTCAGTTCATCCAATACAGGCAGTTTTTGTAAAATGCCTGTATTGATTTATTGTGGTACGGGGTCAGACTTGGCATTTATATATTATTTTACATTTGTACTCGTGTGCTGTGAGAGCCATGCTTTATAAAGCAACTACTCCTTAGTTGTGCCTTAAAGCCTACTGGCAGATCTTGGTGTGTGGTGAACAGGAGATATGCAGCTTTATGGGCATCTAATGTTAAGTGTCCTACTTATTTAAAAATATTGAGAGCACTAAAAGGGTCAGTGTAATCCATACCACACGTGTGCTCAACTGACCTAGAATTAACAGGATAAAACACTTTTAAGCACTTCTGGAGTGAAAGGTAGGATGCTATTTCCTCGTGCATGGCTAACAATGACTTGCTTTTTCAAGGTGTCCAGTGCCGTGCTCCACAGTTTGGAGGGTGGCAGAACACCTACCCTGCTGCTGGAAAGGCTTGGCTTAAACTGGTGAGACTGGTCGTGAGAGCGGAAGGCACCAGCAGCCTGGAGGTGTTCCACGGGGAGATGAACATGATGGTGTTGGTGGCCAAGGGAGGTGGATGCAGAGACCACCATCAATCTTTCATGGACGGTGGGCAGCCCTCACCATGGTGTGGGGCTGTTGGAGCTGCCAGAGCTGTGTGCCCTCTCAGGGCCCCCATTCCATGTGGGTTAGTAACTTAGCGTGCCAGTTGGTATTTCATGCTGTAGTACTGAGTTTCCCCTCTGGGTTTCAGGAGGCAGCCGGCAGGTGCCTGTGCGCTGCCGTGTAGGTGCAGGCATACCAGGAATGTGGTGGCAAGTGTGATTTACTGCCTCGATGGGACTGATAGCCTGTGCCAGCAAGTTCACTCTGCTGCACAGAAGGCCTGGACTGCCTTCATGCCAGTGCATCGGTGTTAAGCAAATTGTATCACAAGCTGAAGAGGGAAACCATGTCTTCCAGGGTCAGGTGGAGGTCATTCACTTGGCCAGAGAGGCTCTTTTGTGTTGTGTTGTAGCAGTTGGCCACCTGCACCCTCTGTCTCTGCCCCTCTTAAGCTTGTGGTGACCATGCTGAAGATCCAGTTGTTGCTGGACTTAATATAGGTGCAGTCTTCCACTGGATGGGAGATGGTTTTCTGTTAAAGGTTCATGCTTGTGTTTCAAAATCTGGAGGTCTAAGGTTGATTTACTGGGGTGAAACTGAGTCAAATTATAGGACGCAACTTTGCAAGTATGTCTTGATTGCTCGGAGCTACAGAGCTCATTTTGGATAGTGTGCTAGTGTGTAAAGGGAACATGTTTCTCAAATGTACTTTTCTAAGTGTGTTTCCCAGTGCTGGCTAGTTAAGTTAGAAGTCAGTACACTGAATTATCATAGGGTAGATTTTGGCCATTAATTGTAGTGGAATGCAGAGTAAATGAAGGCTTATGTTTACAGCCTGCCCAGAACTAGAGGGTGTATCTTTAAATTCTGGAACATCTCTGGTCTCTCACTGGCTGCCAGAACGTCTTGTTTTCTGCTGCTAGATTACGGCTCCCTTCCATAAGGCCTTAAGCACATGTGTTGATCAGCCACAAGTTAATAATTTTGAATTAAACTGAAGGGTAAGTATATGTCAACTACAAAGTGTTTTTCTTTCAGGGAAGCTTTATTTTAGTAGGACAAGTTCTGAGAAGTTAGAAGAACTAGTTTGTGTTGTCCATGGAGCTAAAGGCCTGTAGGAGTTGCAGGTTTAAATTAAAAAAAAACAAACAACTTGGACTGTCTTAAGTGCAAGGTACAATAGCTGCTTGGAAACTGCATTTTAAGGAGGAGGAGAAGCTTGCCAAGTTGGGCTGTGGACCTTGCTGTGAGAATAAGATACTGCAAGTTACCAGAAAACCTAAAAGGAATGAAGTGAAGGAGGGGATTGATTGTTGGAGAACAGAAACTGCAGGGATAGCATGTGAACTGCCAAAAGCTAGAGGATGAAGAAATTTAAGATGAAGAGGGGAGGAAAAAAATAAAAAGAGCAGGAGAAGAGAATTTGGCTATGATGTTGTGAGGACCAGGCTGTATAAAAAATGCTTGATGCCTCTAAAATTAGCAGTACTTGTTTTAGTTGTTTAGTTTTAGATACGCATGAGGATTTTAATATGGGAGAAAGATAGGGTGCCAAATGGAAATGACTAGAATAAATGTCTTATGTCTGCCCCTAGTCAAATTAAGTCTAAGGGTCTCTGCTTCTGGGCTCTGAAAGAGCTGGTGCAGGGCACTGGAGCCAGGTTAAAAAATAGAATTGGGTGTTATCTCTTAGGCTGAAGGTAGCAGTTGTGATAGTAAGATAGCAAAAGAGGTATAGTTCCATTTCTTTTAAAAGGAGAAGAGAATGGTATCTTCACACCTTTTACTCTGGTCACAATAGAATTCAAGGATTTAGAATAAATTTTGAATGGTAAAAGTAATTAAGTATACAAAGCTAAGTGGAAAACAGGATAAAATGCATCATGTATTTGCCACAATTGGGTCATGGGAGACTTAAATCCTATTTTTACTGATTAAATACTGAATGTCCTAGACAATAGGAGCAGAAGGCTTCAGTTCCATGTATATAGACCAAAAATAACTAAATTGGAAGTGTGAGGCTTAGCTAAAGGTATGTCCTGAAGGAGAAGTTAGGAGTTTGCCTGCCTGAATAAAGGAATTATTAATGCCCTGCATCAGTATTAGTGGGGAGCTGGTCTCTTTGCTTCACCATACTGGCTGAAATAACTATTAGAGAAGGATGATTCCTGATTAAGCAAAGTTGGGAAACGTAGTCAGCACTGAGGTGGGTTGGATTATTGCACAGGAAGAATTGAATGTCTGTGATGACTGAAACAATAGGAATGACAGGAAGTTAAATAGCTCGAAAAGCAAAGTTATCTACTGGGTGATTATTAACAACACATCTGCTATCAGCTGGCAAGTCATCCCTTAAAAGAGGTTTGGAGGAAAAGGCCTGACTGCCACAGTCAAATGGGGATGACTCTTATTTGGTACGGGCCATGAAATGGGAGCAAACGTGATGCTCAGGAAGAGCTCTTCAGTGAAGATAGACAAATTATGAGGCAAGGCATTAGGGTGACTTTGTGTTAAATACTGTACATAATTCTGGCCACTTATGTACAGAAAATATGAAATCCTAGTGGAACACGTAGATGGACATCCAAGCTACAAAGATCATGTAGCATGAACAGTCTGGAGTTAGATGAGAGACCAAAGCTTAAAACTACTCTGGCTTTTGTGTCTTAGTAAGGGCAGAGATGGGAGATAGCAGCTGCTTAGAAATTCCCTGGGGGAAATTCTTGGAAGAGAGGAAGGGTCATAAACTGAAGATTCATCTGTGATTTTGGGTTAAAAACTTGACGTGCAAGAAAAAAAATTGATTAATGAGTACAAGAATAATGTACATGGGGAATTCGCAAGGAGTTTCCTTACTGTCAGATTTTGGATGCCTTCCTAGCTGTATGTATCCTGAGTCCCAGCTAAGTATTGAAGTTTGCATGTGACTGTTAGGTAACTGAAGGTGCCATATTTTATGCTTTGGCGTTCACAGTTAATCAACAGAAATAGAAGTCACTTCAGTAAAGGAGGTGTGATGAGCAGAAGCACTTAGTTTTGGGGAGTGTGTGTTGTCTAGTCACATGATGGTGGATGGAATTTATAGCAAGTAAAAACACTTATCTATGACATTAGTAGCTGTTTTGTTCTCTTTTTAGTGCATAATGGAGTGGAATGAAGCTTAACTCATAAAATATTAAAGATAACCACAAATTAATATATGTGGGACAGAAAATGCATAAATGGACATGCAGGCTGGAGGTCAGGTTGGCTGACTTGCACCCATAAATAAATAAAAGGGTTCTCCTGTCGAGTGAGTGCCTGTCTTTATCCTCTGCCTGATTTTATGCTCTCTGGTCTTAGGAGTGTTTCATGGCACTGGCTGCATCCTCTGTGCTCCTGGGAGTAGAAGGCTGCCTGGGGAGGGACTTGGGCAGAGCCTTGTGTGGTAGATGAAGGGCAGAGCTGTTGAAAACCCATGGTGGGGGCTCCCAGCTGGTGTGCTTGTCTGTGGCTTTGTTTTGCAGTACCTGAGGTGTGCCAGTTGAGACACACCTTCTCTAGTGACAGTGTTGAAGACTTGACTGGTACAGAGTGAAGGGATGTGTGCCCCATTGAAAGTGTAAAGATGGCACGTGTGGTTTGACAGCTATGCCATGTTGACTTTGTTTGATCTTTGCTATAGCATCAGTCTCTGTCAGTTTATAAACTGTCCTGTGGCTGGTCTGTGTATGCCCAGTGAAACTTTTGGAAGTTTTGAGATTACTTCAAAAAGAAAAAAGAATATTCTCAGTATACCTGTGTGAATGTATTCAGAGAAGAACCATTGAAAAAATAAGGTGCTTTGAGTGTGTTTGTCAATCAAAGCAATATCAATATCTTGATATTGCTTTATGACTATTTGTTTTGAATTTATAAAGCAGGTGGTGTCTACTTCCTCAGAAATAATCCAGTTGCAAACTCTCTTCCAGTGTAGTTTATTAAAAATCTGAACAATTGAATTTTAGGTGTTTGCTCTAAATGCCTGTGTATTTTTTGCTTTAAAGAGGAGCTATGTAATGAACTCAATGTGTCAGCATGCCCCATAGGAAGTAATTGTGAAAAGATTGTGTTGAGCCATCAGAAGAATAATTAAACAGTCCCAGGGAAAATTGAGTGTATTGTCCTGGTAGCTTTTAGCATGCATTATTACGCTGTTTGCTTACTGTTATTTTTCATTTACTGCTGTTGCCTTTTTATACAAGTGTTGGGTGTATAGTTAAAAAAAATACGAGATTAGGGCTGTTCTGGACATTATAACATCTTTCACTTGACAGCCTTCAAGTCCCAAATATTAATGGATGAGGTGGAAAAGTTATTTCATGTTTACAAGGGAGAGATTCAACCTAACTCAAACACTCTAGCAACTCAAACAGCAGAGCACTTGTGGCTTGATGCTTTGCTGTGTTGTTTAAAAACAAAAATCACTTAAATAATTTCCTGTTACAATTTGAGGTCCTGGAAAAGTCTGCATTAAGAAATGAGAGGAAATGTTTTAAGATTTTATTGGACAGGGAAGATAATAATAGAGTCAAGTATGGTCTGAGTTATCTTTTTTGTCCAGTGCCTCTCCACAGTATTAGACAAGTCTGTTTTAAGTAACTACCCAACTTCATGAGTGGACCCAGACCTTTGGATTCATAATGACCTTTGTATGTTGTCTCTCTCTATTTGACAAGTTAATCTGTGCATGCTACTACTTGGGAGGTCAGGCAACCACAAGGAAACTGTTTCTCATGTGTGCATGTGCATATATAGATATATCCAGTTTAAATTAGGATGGAGGAGAATCATTTAAGTAATGCTTTGGTAGAACACTTTTGAGATGATGGTCATGATGATAATATGCATTTTATTTATTTCATATATATAAAACTTAATGTTGCTCTGGTATGTTTGTCAATCTGTTGTCTTCCTGTCTAACTCCAACAGTGGATTTAGACCATTTTTAAAATCTTACTTAGAAACCTTTTGTCACTTCTCATGCAGCCATGTACTTCAAGATTATATTTTGAAAAATTAATATTTATTACTAACATTTGTAAATTGCTCATGTAAGTACAAGTAAGCAACATGATACATTCCACGTGCATGTTGTATTTAATTGCAAGATTCTGTTTATCTGTGTTGTTTTGCCTTTCTGAGCTGCAATATTACAGAATTTTATTATTGTTGGGTTGTCTCAGTGTGTTAGTTCAGGTGTTCAATGATAATTGCAGTGAGTGTCAATCCTGAATGAATTTAAATGGTAGGCAGTGTGAGTAGGACTTCATGGTTTGCTTCTGTTCCATTTGGATAGATGTTATTTTGTCACTGAAGATCAGTGATTGTGATTGTCTCTCTACATAGTAAAACTTGATACAATACGTAGGGACTTACAGATAAATCAGTTAATTTTATTAATTAGTATCTACTAATCAGAAACTAGAATCGCAGTTCCATAATGTGTGATTTCTGCAATGTGTTTGTACAAATGCTTGGGGAGTATTGCAGATGTGAAGGTCTGCTTATTCAGATTTCCTGCAAGGCCTCCATACATGCTTTACTGAAGGATTTCAGGTGTTCCAGTTAATTTTGTCTTTATTTATTGTTGCTGTGCTGTCTCCATCTTGCACTGTTTTCTGTGCAAGTTTGGGGTTTACTCCTGTTGTAGTATTGGGTCCCATTTCCTGCAAATGAAATGATGCTTATTAGGTGGAGCTTCAGAACTTCTAGCTAAAGTGAATCCCCCAAATCTTTGTGTATTTAAACCCACAGATTTCAGGTCTTTCCCCCTCATGCCCCTTTCTTTCCGTTTGATAGACTGTGAGGAAAGAGACACTGACTCTAATGAAACACACCATATAGGAGTGCACAGTGTTCTCTTTAATTTGGAGAGAAATGTTGTTTTCCTCTGATATTTGCTGTAGTAATTTGAGGTGTTCACTTGTGACTACAATAAACAAATATTTAGAAAATAAATATTGTTTTTTTTTTTTTCTGGTGGCCTGTTTATTATAGCAAGTTTGTGCTGTCACACAAATTTCTTTTAGTACTGAGAACTCTTTTTTCTTTTCCCCTGTTTAATTGAAAGATGATCAGTATCATTTCTCTCTTCCTTCCCTCTCAATCTCCCTTAAACCAAAACAAACCCTTCAGTCCTTAAACAAAAGTGTCTTTGTTTTTACATTTGTTTTATGAAATTGCTTGAATCCTTTGGGGAAAGCTTTCCTCTCACAGGAAGAGAGGAAAAGAACCCCCCACCCTTGTAAAGCCAAAAACAGCAAGCCTGCTACCAGACATTACTTTGTTTTGCTATCTGAATAGTAGCAGATTGCATAAAAAAAGCAATTTCTCTTCTTAATGAATGAAAAGTGCAATTGCAGAAATGCACACAAATAGACAAATGGTTTTCACTCAGCAAATGCAAAATTGGTAGTATTCAGGGCAATAATTTGCTGCACGTCTTTCAGGGAGCTTCTTCTCGTTGTTGCTATTGGGAGTGAAATTTTAAATGGGTAATTTATACTTCTGAGAGGTGGGACCATCAACTGCTCTTTGGCCTTTCTGATTTTATTTTATTTTTTGATTCATTCCTAAAAGCCTCTAGGTTCTACACCTTTGTGCTGTTCTGATGCTGTGGCCCCAGTTGTGAAGCCATCCATCCTGGCATACTAGGCAGTTGTGTGAAACACTTTCTCCTGACCTAGGAACCTGGAAACTGGCAGCAAACATGAGTTAAATGAGAGATTGGACCAGGAAGACAAAGAATTATGTGAAATATCACCCTACTAGTTTGTCTACATGGGCTTTATCCAGAATATATACTAAAGAACAGAAATGCTGATGAGCTAGAACAAGGTTATTGCAGCAGACTTTCTCCCAAATGTAATAAAAATGCAAAATTGAGTCAGTGACCTACTATTCTTGGTCACCTGTATTATTATGCAGGCTGGATGGACCAAGGATGAGGAAAAATTTTCTGAGTAAATGCTGAATGTGAATGAAAAAATAAGGAGGCCTCCCGTAAAACCAGGAGGTAAGGGCTTATCTTCTGAAGAGTGAGAAATCAGATGCTGGGCTAAAATTATTGATACAGGACTGTCCTAGAGGACCCCTTTGTAAGCATTATATGGAGAATTAGGAGTATGGAAGCCTCCCTTGGTTCCAATGGCACCTCCCATCTTAAGCAGCTCTTGAATTTTGCTTGACATTCCCTCTGTCGGTGCCCTGCATTGCTGCTGTCCCCCTTCTGTGCCCAAAGCCCATGCTGTGTCAACTCCATAGCTCGTGCTGGGCTTCCATGTGTGTGCAGCCTGTGCAGTCATGGTGATTTGGGTACTGTGCAGCCTTGAAACAGCTGTGTCCTCATGGCTGGCTTATCCATAGTGTCCTGGTGAAACCTGCATGTCATTTCCCAGGCTTACTTTTTAAATCCTAACCTTGCAGGTACACCTGCTTGTGCTTCCAGTGCCTAGGAAGAGAACTGTGTGCTCTGCAGTGCCTCCTGGAGTAGCACCCATACCTCTCATAAACAGGCATGTGCAGAGATGATTATATGGATGCTCATCTTATATCTGAAACATTTTTAAGTGCTCTTCATGAAGACTAGCCCAGAGAATTATAGGCTTTGGAGAGATAGAAGCTGAATTAACTTGTGCTTTGCTGGCTAAGCTGCATTAATGTTTTCATTACTTGCCCTAAAATGCAGTAGTCAAAAGCTGTAGGGAGAGGTCCTGTCCCCCAGCTATGCTGAATTTAATAAAATATAGGATTTCTCCTTCTAAACTTTCATTATCCAAGAACCTCTATGAACATATCAAATGATGCTGTTTAGATTGTTGCAATCAACTAATTTGATTTCCATATTACTTCTGGATGACTTTTACTGAAAAGATTTTTTAATAAGGTGCCTTGCCCCAGTATGAAATCAGATCCTCACACTCCACCTCCTACGTATATTTTACTAGATTGTGTGGGCTGTGCTACTGAGCCAGAGAGCAGCGAGGAATATTTGCCTCCTGTGCTGTTGTCGTGGTCAAGGCTAATCAAATGCTACTAGTGACAGTAGGGCTCACTTTACTGATGAATAGCAGGATGGCATTATGTGTTTTGCTCAGAGGGGATCAGCACAGATGCTGAGTAGAGGAGCTGCCTGCCTGACAGATCCATGCTCACTCTTGCAGTACCCTTGGTTCGAGTTTGCTGTGTGCCCAGAACACTTGCCCTGAAAACGCTGTTCCCTGCAGGTGTTGCACCTGAGCTGGGACAGCAAGGTGCTCACTGGAAGGACAAAGGCTGGTATCCAAAAAGCCCTTGCAGTGGACGTGGTTAGTATTGCAGCTCTGCAGGCCAGAGGCTGTCACATGTTGCTGCAGGTTCAAGCCTGAAGGAATTGCTGTATGAGTCGGACATGAAGGCAGGGAGGCAGCTTGTAGTATGGTAGTTGGGATACAGATACTGTCTAATGCAAAGTTGCCTGCTGTGAGGTTCCAGTCTTTCTCCTACGTCTTTCCCATGTCTTGAACTTTTACTAATTTAAAGCTGAACTTCTAATGAGAAGCAAAAAAACCTGTTCCTTAATCAGTGTGATTTGCTTTCATGGAATACTTCATTCAACTTAGTGCAAATTGTGAAAGCCATGTTATATTTGAGAATTGTGTCAGCTGTTCTTGACATTGAACCAGACAGAAGAGTGCTGACAATCCCCATGAAGTCTGGCTTCAATGAAGTGTAATTTAGTATCATAATATACTGAGCTGAAAGAAGCAATAAAATAGTCCTCCACTTAGTCCTTTTTGCATTACAGTTCTGGAGTTGCAACTGTGGATTTCCCATTGTTTCCTTAGTACCTTTCTCTTCTTAATAGGCAATATATAGAATATGAAACTCCTAAAATTCACTTTGTGTTAGAATAACTGATATGTTGGAGTGGAGATAATGGCCTCTTGTTCTTCTGTAGAACAGTCACATGGGCACAAGTTCTTTTTTTTTCTTTCTTTCTTTGAAGTTGTTTTGCAGAGTTACACAGAAATGCAGAGATTTTTCCTAGGCTGGGATTTTTCTCAAGTCAGTGTCAGAACTCACTTTTTCATAATTGCAAAGATTATCGGCTCTGACAACAAGATAAACAGAACTGAGGTGAGGTATATCTTGTTCACCAAGTTGAACAGCTGTTAAAGTTTTTTTCCATGATCAACTTACTCATTGACATGGCAATTAATAATAGTGTAAATGAGAATGTCAGTCTGTGGTCACTGCCCTATAAGCTTCACGGGCTTCACTTCACCTATAGTGAGTGTTCTCCAAAGGTAAGGAAGAGGCAGAGCTTGGATGTGGAGGAGGGAATTACTGTACTAGAGTATGGCTGAGTTAATTGTGGCTTCTGTGCTTTGTACCCCTGAAGGCTTCTGACAGTGAAAGGAGTGTGCCATTGGGTTGTTGTCCAGTTTCTCTTTTTTAAAATATTTTGGTATCTCTGATGATAAATTCACAGACTTTGGCAGCTTAAAGTTTAGGAGAACTTCTTTTCCTTGATGAGAAATTACAGCACATATCTGCTTATATGTTCTCAATTACATGGTGGTTTTTGTTTTAACCAATTATTTTCTGACTCGGGAAGAAAGGGGATCTGTTCATGAAAAGAGATGTATTCTACATGGAAACCATGTACAAAGTTTTGAGATGATTTAAAAGTACATTTCAAGACAGATCAGAATTATCTTGATTTATATATTTGGTCTTCAGCCTGCTTATGTGCAAAATGTAAAGTGAAATAAAATTAAGATGTCTGGTTTATTATGTTGTCTACTCATAAAATACATCTAAGTGTTCACAAGGGAAAATTTTCTTGGGAAAAAGATTCAAATGAAGTACCGCCTTACTGTCTCTGTTGTTACTTTTCTGTTGTCTTGAATTTTTTTAGTTGTTTTTTTATTTTCCCTTCTAACAGTGCCTAGGATGTGTATTTGAGCTAACCATTAATGCTTCATTTTTGATGTCTGTAGTACTTTTACCTGTGTGCTAATGTATGTAGATGAACAGGCCAGGACTTGGCCTATATAATACAAGTGCCTTAATTTATTCCTATGTACATGCCAGGATGTGGGTATTTAAATAAAAAGGGAAAAGAAAAGATGAGCTGGTGCCTGGTACAGTAATTCTAGCTAGAGACTGATACTTGTGATAGGAGGGTAGTTATCAAAATAGCCACCATCTGATGCTGTTTTTTCCCATTCCTGCTGTAAAGGCAGCTCATGGAGACACTGGCAGAGGCCAAGGGCCTGCTTGGGAAGTGTCATTCCTCAGTCCTCCGTTCCATCTTGATGGCAGGATGCACGCGTTGGGCTTGTCCTGGCAGCAGGGTGCACCTTGCAGCTGTGCTTCCCGGTGATCTTGGGGAGAGGCAGCCCTGGAAAGCCTCCCTGCTGTGCCTCAAGGTCAGGCTTACTGCAGGAGCCCATGGGACACAGCCTGGCCTGCCTCTCCCCTGGGTTAGGGCATGGCTGGCCTCTGGGTTGGACCATAGGATCTACCTGACCATCCCTCATGAATCCTTTGGTGTCTCTTACCTCTGGTTCTGTGACAGGCATTTAACAGGAGAATCACAGATGATTCATTGGATGCTGTGCCAGAAATTCAGCCGTGCAGAGCGCTCGCAGGTCATAGTTGAGATTTTGCATCTTTGATAGAGAGAAATAACAAATCCTTCACATTAAACAGTATGAGAGTACACAAGAGAACATTTCCAGGAAAGCATGCGTGCATGAGGTGGGGAAAAGGAGTTGATCTGGTTTCTGATTTGCGCCATTAACTGTGTTATCTGCAACATTCCTCAGCAGTTGAGAAACGTTATGTGGATGTCTGCAGGTAATCTTGAGCCATCTTGGAGACAGAAGACTGAATCCTCCTCTTTATCCCTTTGTATTCTTTCTGTAACGTGATGGTGTCCACATGTGTCCACGCACAAATAATATTCTTTGTTTAAAAGTCCTGAATGTTTCTGTAGGGACCTGATCTAATCTTCCAGATGAGCTTTCCCTTTCTGCAGCTGGTTTGGACTGAATCTGGGGAAACAGTTCCAGTACATGGTCTGCATCCAAAGGAGAAGCGTTGCTCCTCTGAGGACTGTTAGCTATGGTAGGAACGTAGTCCTTAGCAGGAGGGCTGGGCTCAAACTCTTGCTCTGCCCTGTGCTTTGAGAGGTTGTCCATGAATTCTGAGCTACAGCATTGCTCCCCCACGTCTTCCAAAGGGTGCTGAACAGACTGGTGACAAGGCAGAGTGAGGTGGGCATCCAGTGAAACGTATTCCCCAGGTCCCTCTCCCAGGTTCTCTCCTGAAATATCTGAAATGCTCTTACGTTTATCTTCCTGTCAGTCCTCTGAGTTGGATTGTCTGGAAATAGTTACTTTCCTGTAAAAGTTCTTGCTGGTGGTATAAGATAGCTTGGCAGCATCTATGAGAAAACAGTTATATCGGGAAGAGGTTGTTTTGAGATTTTTGTCTTAACTGGAAATAAAGCTGGTAAGTGCAAAATATATGTGGTTTTTTTTTTCCCCCTGAAATTTCACACCACTTTCCAAAATAAATTCTTCTGCCTTTAAGTGGGTGAGTCCTTGCTGAAAAGTAGTGATTCCCAAATGTTCATTTTTGAGCCAAGAATAAAATCTCTTTTTATGCAATCTCTTCAGAGCCTGCCTTTGAGAAAGAAAGAATTTAGTCTTCTTTTAGAGACTTTATTCTCTTTATAGAACATAATGAGTTTGCTTTTCAAAGGAAAAACTGAGAATTGCAGTGAAGGGACTCTGTTGTATCTTGGCTTGATTTTATGCAGGATAAAGCTGTTTAGTATTTAATACAGTAAACTGTTTAAAAGGATAAGTTATATAATTACCATGAACTTTTAAATAACGATTAGTATTAGTATTTGATTGTCAGTCAAGGCTGTGGCTTTGTAAGTAGGAAAATGGTTGCAGATACAGTCAGAGCTTTTTAAGATATTTTCCCTTTCTTTTTGTTTATCCTTATTTGCATATCTTAATTATGTAAACATGACTGTTTACAGTTTGAAGCTGAAATGCTATTTTAATTTCTCCAAGTATCTTTTAATATCAGCTCAGTTACTTCCAGTTTTTAGGAGCTTGTTAACTTGCCTCTGACAGTTTCTTCATAGTCAGATATGGCAGCTGATGTCTGATGGCTTTAAAATAGTAATGAATGCCTTAAAATTCTATGTTGACTTAGTGATGTGATCCTGTAGCTTGATTTCAAATGAACAAGCATCTGTATGGTGTACGGGAATAATTTAGCTGTCCCTTGCTCTGGGATACGTGTTGCTGGACTGCAGCTGACTCTTCAGGCAATAGAAGAACCTAGTGGTAGAGTATGAAGTGGTATGAAACCACTCCTGATGGCAATCAGCTTGTCATGTATGCCTGAGGGAAAGGGTCAGAAAGTATCCTACAAGCATTTCCACTTCACGGTGTTCAATTGTGGTTTCATTATTGTCAGTATTTGACTAATAATGGGGTAGGAGTTGAATCCAGTTTATGGGTATAGTTCACCAAATTCAGTTCTACTTCACTTCAAGAGGAGCAGCACCAAATGCAAGCGAAATGTGTCTTTCTCCATTAGTATTTAAACTTTTGTAACAAAATGACTTAGGACTGAAAGCAGTAGCTTGGGTCTCAGAGGCAAAAGGATGCTTCTCAAAGCTGCCGCGCTGGAAAGTATATTTGTCTCTGTCTCTCTTTTTATTGTACTCTATGCTAAACTTACAATCACAGGATTTAGAAACCCCTCCCCATGCACTTTTTAGTAGTGATCCAATCTTTCCATGTTACAAAATGGAAAATGTGGACTTGAGAATGTTCATTTAGCTCCCAGGTGCACCAGAAGAGCTCCCAGATAGAGATAGCCGGAATTCCTGAGGTCCCAAGCCCAGCCAGAAGTTTCCTCCTGCAGCACCTAATGTTGTAGTACAAAAGTATCAGAAAAGGTTGTGTGAGGCAAAAGGAGATGATATTTAAAGATCAGCTTTGTTCTTTTACTAGTCATTTTGCTGCACCAGATAAATGATAATATTAGTTCATTGTTAGGGGAATTCCATTGTGTTTGAAGGATTCTTCCTCTGCTCCTCAGTTTGTGGAGACCTTTACCAAGTGGGTAGACTTCATCAGTTAATACAGGAATTTACATAAAGGCGATGCAAAGTTCACAGAGTAGTAGTGTAGTATGACTGTGAACTTGAAGTGTTTAATATATTCACAGCAAGAGGGTTTTTGGTTTTGTTTTCATTTTTTTTTTTGTCTTTTCTTGAGCTTTCTCCTACTGTCAAGTCAGTCCCCAGGAATGATGGGTCGTGCTCGTGTCACATCCAGGTTATCATTCTGGCAAAATCACTGACAAGCTTATGTGCGTAGTTATTGTTTGTTTTTTGGGGAAGGCAGATGCTCCACTTCCTAAGCCAAAGAGAAAGCTTTTCTCAGAGAAAGCTTTATCTCTTTGTAAGTACTTTTAAATCCTGCCTGTGTATTGCAGGTGCATGCCCAGACCACATGCTGCCTGGTGACCGCTACTTCTGTGAACAGAAGGATTAGAATAAAGTTTCAGCCTTAATCCTGGGTTTCCTGCACTGATTCACTTTACAGTCTTATTCCTGTTTAGTTGCCTGTGTGCTAAAAACCATGTTTTTATTTATACTTGCTGTCACAAAAAAAAAAAAAAGGCACTCACTGTGATATTTTGTGTTTTATTGTTGATGAACTGTGTAAAGATTTATGCCTTCTCCCCCCGCCCCGACTCTTCACAAGGTAGTAATTAGCCATGTGCTATGCAAATTCATGCAGAAAACAAATTGGTTATGTGTTAATTTAAACTAAATGACAGTAATTTTATATTTAGGTTATTTTAAAGTGCCTAAATTATTTAAGTGTTTTTCAGTGCATGCCTTAGTCCCCTCTTTGTTACTTTCAAACTCTGTGGTAAATATATATGGTTTCTTATGTACAGAATTATATGCCATAATAAAAAAAAACCCAAAAAACAGTGTTTGTCTTCTTCAGGGCTTGAACTGACCTGCAGAATTTTGTGAAATGTGAAAAATAATTGTTCACTTTTTTAGTGGTCTTGCTTTGGGTACTTTTATGATCTTTTTAGTTTTAAATGTGGTGTGCAGAAATTGAACTGTATCTAAGATTTAATATTGGCCAGGACAAGATCTTCCAACTAAATTTGTTCAGCAATATGTTTAGTTGACAAGAAGTTGGTAAAATACTGCTTTTTCTTTATGCAGTTCTTTGTTTATCCTTGTAAGTTTTGTATTTAGGGAGCTATTTAAATCATCTGTCTTTGTACGTTAAATCAATAGAAAGCATAGAAGATGGTTTAAGCAACAGGAAAATTAGTTTCTTGGTGTTTTAACAGATTTAAAATAAATATTTTTGAACTGTGTAGTAATGACATAGGATGGGTTTTTGATTAAAGAAAACATACTAGAAGCATATGTTTGTAGCGGGTTCATTTTTTTTTTTTCAGGTTTTCATGTCTTAATTTCATTTTCTTTACCAGTCTGTTACAAAACTGGGCTTGGTGCCCTGGTGGGTCCTCTGACGGTTGTGTGAAAATTTAAAGTCAAAATTGCAGGGGTTTCAAAACCACTAAGTCAATAAGATGTTTGACATGGAATTGGAGTTAATTTATATTTAGGTGCCACAAAAGTATAAATCCCTGGCTAAGATGTACAGGAAAATGCATGGAGGTAAATGAAGTTGCAGGGGGCCACTGGGGAAAATTTCAGTTGTTGACAGTTTGGCTGATGTGTTTCTGTGAAATGATTGCCAGTGTTCCCTCATTCTCACTACTCAAAAAGGTGCTTAAGTGCAAATTAAGCCTGTTGGGAGGAAGTGCTGATTAGCTCTTGGGTCCCCTATGACAGAGTCAGGAGCTTGCCCCCCTGCATGGGGAGGGAAGGGAGGATAGGGAATTCTTCCATCTCTGATCCATATATTTGTAATCTCCTGCTGTTATTATTCAGAGGCCTAAAAATATATTAGATTCTGCTGCAGAAAGAAGATTGAATGCATGTTATTGTAGGAACAGTGTTTTAGGTAGTTCAGGCAAGAAAGCAGCTGTTGTGTAAAAACATCTACCTAAGTGTAGAGTCTTCCTTTGAGACAAATAAATTTGTTTTCTATACAATTGAGTGCTGTTGGTTTGTTGTTCTTTTTCTTCAATTCTTAATAGAAGCTCAGCAGTAAGCCTTGACCACAGAATAAATTCTTTATCCTGTGTGATTTGTAT
Organism: Promerops cafer; assembly: GCA_013398275.1. Taxonomy (NCBI): domain Eukaryota; kingdom Metazoa; phylum Chordata; class Aves; order Passeriformes; family Nectariniidae; genus Promerops; species Promerops cafer. Next base: position 2,362,415 of record VZSE01006029.1, on the reverse strand, counting down.
GCATTTGTCTTTTAAATCTGTTTAACAAAGTAGTGCAACAAATTTGGGATTAGCAACGTGCTAGTTAGCTTTGCTGGAGGAAGCTGGGACAGAAAAATGGGGAAAATCATGGTTTTTGCATTAGGTATTATGAGCTGACACAAAGATTAGCTGTATCGTGCATTTCTTTTCAAATGGTTCCCGACCTCATGGGTGCAAGGAAGTTGTGATTCAGCTGTAGCAGGATAAATTTGGCAAAGAAAATAAGCATGGGTTTTGTGCTGATCTGTATATTGGCTGAAAGATATTCTCAGCTCGTAGACTTTCCTTTTACCTCTCACAAATTTAAAAATAAGGTTGATTTAGTGCCAAATGTCTTTTGTAGCGCATGCCCTTGTATTGTATTTTAGTGCTCTTTACTGTTTGCTCTTTACTGCCTTTATTTTTTCTCTGGATCTGCTGTGGCACGTATGATATGGAGGGCTGTAAATGCAAGTAAGTCAGGTACTGCTTGCAGAAGTTTCTGATATGTTATGAAATACACATTTTGAATTGCAGTGACATGAAATCTGGATGGTAAAATCCTACTTTTAATCTAGGCTTATTTAGTTAGGCTATGTTAAATCCACTCCTAAAAACACTCAAGCTTTTTTATGTTATTATTATTATTTTCATTTGAGATCAAATCTCTTTGAACTATGTAGACACGCACCTGTGCTCATTTTAATCCCTGTGTAGTTTTCATCAATTATCACAGCAGGCAAGAAGAAAATCAAATTGTGAAATGCTTTTGAAAAGTAAATTCATGCAACTTGGGGTTCAGGTTTCTATTTTAATCAAACATCATCTATATTTACGTTCTTAGACAAAGCTGGCTGAGGGAGGAGCACAAAAAGCCTTTTGATGTTTTCACTGAAATATCTGAAGTGCTCTGCTCTATGATATGAGTGTAATATGTTTGTGTTTGTAGAGGAAGGCTGTGTTGTGTGTGTATATGTTTGGAGTTTTTTTAAGCTGGAGAAAATCTAGGTCAAGAGATTTCATTCTTATTAATAACTTAAAGCTTTATTCCTCAAAAATTATCCTCCATGGCTAGAAAGCTTCCTCACTGGGGAAGCACTGGTGCTCTCAAACATGGATGGGAGCATTTTCCTTTCCATCAGGCTGTTAAGATGTTCACCTGAGAATCATAGAGTCATTTAGTTTTGAAAAGACCTCCAAGGTCATTGAGTCCAGCCATTAACTGTCAACACTGTCAGTGGAATCCACTGCTAAACCATGTCCCTGAGCACCACATCTACACAGAGGTATGATGACTCCATCACTTCATTGGGCAGACTGTTCCAATACTTGACAGCTCTTTTGGTGAAGAAATTTTTTCTATTATCCAGTCTAAACCTTCCTTCACACAGCTTGAGGCCATTTCTCTTGTCCTGTCACTTGTTACTTGGTAGAAGAGACTGACCCCCACCTGGCTACAACCTCTTCTCAGTAGTTGTAGACAGCAGTAAGGTCCCCCGTGAGCATTCTTTTCTCCAGACTATATACCCCCAGCTCCCTCAGCAGCTCCTCATAAGACTTGTGCTCCAGACCCTTCACCAGCTTTGTTGCCCTCCTCTGGATGTGCTCCAGCACCCCAGTATCTTCCTTCCCCTGTGTAATTTTCAACACCATCACAGAACCTGACAGGAGCTGTGTGTGTTTATCAGTGTGTGTTCTGTGTGTGTTTATCAGTGTGGGGCCAAGCTTGAGGCTGGGGATCCTTGGCACTTCCCCTTGCCTGCTGTCCAGCTCCATGCCATGTCCCCAGCCTCCTGACCCATGTGTGACCACACTCTACCCAAAAGAGGTCTGATGGTATTGATACAACGAAATGGGCCACAGGACTGAATTTTTTGTTTTCCTGAAAACATACATCCCCATCAGCAAAATAAACAAATGAATATGGAAGCTTGCCAATTCCTGTTGTAGCTCATTGGGAGATGCTAAAACATGAAATCTCTCACTTGGCCTTTGAATAGCTTTCCTGTTCTTCTTCCTCAGCAGCTACTGCCCTGTGTGTTTAGCTGCACAGCACCAGTGACACACTGGTGGCCTGGTATTATATATCTAAACTGGAAACACTGGGAAGAGTGCTGTTAAACTGGAAGAATAGAGCAAATTTTGGCTCTTACAGGTAGAGTAATCTACTGTATTAGAGGTTTAAACAAACTTGGGGAAAACAGTTGTATGAAGCCTTTAATTTTATCTTAGTCTTTTGTGTCACTGTAGACCTGAAAGCAAAGGTAGTTAAATTAGGATAATTAATCATGGAATAACTTACACCGGGGAATGTAATGAATTTTTCCATCAATTTGCAAGTTATGTAAATCAAGATAAGAGTCTTCTCATAAACATTCTGTTTGTAAGCTATGGACAAAAAAAATTAGGTTAATTTCGATGCCCTCTGTGTTGGCACTTTGAAATTGTTTCTGGTTTAGTTCCTTCAAATATTAGGATTTAGAACTTTAGTCTGGATTTTGATGTCTGGCACTGTATGAAAGAGGGCAGACTTGAGGGAGAAAAGGTAATTTTTAGTTAAAATGTTTGTTTTAAGGATTCCTCTATTGACTTTCCTTTTCTCCTGTTCTTGCCCAAGATCTTGTGAATGTAGGAGAGATTGGACAGGAGACTGTTTATGTTCTGCTACAGGACCAGCAAAACTGGGTTTGTGCAACAAAAGTCAAGAAATATATTTACTGCTTTCAGGGGAAGTCTTTCAATATGTGGAGTTGCAGGTCCTAACTTCCCAAAGGGAGATGTGCTGAAGCCTTAGACATGGTAGTCAGCCCATGTGATTAATATAATTGCCTCTTCTTTGTGAATAACTTCTGTAGATGTGAAGCAGACTTTGAAGCAAGTCAGTTGACACCCACACAGAACCAAATTATAACATCCCGATTAAATTGCTATGCAGTGTAAATGCTAAAGTATTGTCAATACAAAGAAAGTTTGTTCCCAACAACTCTTAAAGTGTTGAAATTCACTTGAAATTTGCTGGATTAAAAAGTTAACTTGCATAGTAAGGTTATTTGCATGTAAAATGAACAAAGATTATCAGAATCATTAAAAACATAAAACACATGACAGAATAATGTCAAATGTATTTTAGGAATACCTGTCAAATTCTGTTCACATCCCACATATTTTATTTTAACTTTTTTAGTTAGTGATCAAATGGTGACTTCTGGTACACGACTTTTTCTTGAAAGTATAATAAAATCATTCTCTGGTTTGTGTAAAGCAGATTAAAACATACTCTGCTTGAATTGCATCATATGAAACACTTTCTCAGCAGGGTCTGAGAAAATGTGATTCTGAAAATTTATCTTCTTTTTATGATCATAGAGCAGTGGTAGATGCCACATCTCTGGAAGCATTCAAGGTGAGGTTGAATGGAGCTCTGAGCAATCTGATCTAGTTGAAAATCCTCATTGCAGAGGGGTAGAACTACATGGCCTTTCAAGGACCCTTCCAGTGCAAGCTTTCTGATTCTGTGGTAATAACTGGACATTTAAATGCATTGTTTGTTCACCGTGTGAATGTAGGAGTAGAAATTATAGTACTGCAATAAAAATTAAGATAGATACCCCTTTAGATGTTGGACTTATTTTTAAAGTTTGTTCCTTCTGTCTATAGTGCTTTTGATAATTTTGATTGATTTTGTATGTTACACAAGCATCTCCTTAGATGCCTCATTCTGAACTTCAGAATGTTCAAATTGGATGTTTGGGATTTAGTACTTGTTTGGGTGCCTGTCTTTGTAAATAACTTGCACAGAATTTTCTGCAGAATCATCATATTGTCAACTTTTACAAGGAAGAATGCCATGTCAACTTTTTATTAGCCTGTTGGAATCATCAAAATGCACATCTTTAGGGATATTTGGGTGCCTCCAGTGAAAAATACCTTTTTTGATGTAGAAAAATGTTGTTTGTGGTTTTTTGAGTTTTGTTTTTTGTTACCCTAATGACCAGCATAATTTTCTTAGCTGTGGGTTCTTTCGAGATTCCAAAGATTAACCAGTGTAAGTATTTAAAAAGAATTGCTAGGTAGTTTCAGGATGAGTGACAGGATAGGACAATCTCCCAGTTGCCCTTTGGCTGCAGAGTAGAACAGAGTCCTTGCTTTATGGACTGATGATGTGTGACTGACTAGCTGCAAGCTTCCATGCATCTTCCCTTTTATGACTGGTGCTTTGAAGTAGCTATCTACTTTGTGAATTCTGTTTTCATTTTGTAAAGTTTTTTTGTTGTTGTTGTTTTGTTTGTTTTTTTAAATACTCTGTTCTTTCCTTCTTCCACAGACTCAGTGCTGTTAAATGAGGGTAAGAGTTGTCAAAGGAAGACTATGCACACGGCTGCCCGTGGCTTTTTGTCCTGCATCTGGTGATGTGACGTGACTGCTTGATATTTTTATTTAGAAAGTATTAGAAAAGTGTCAAAGTTCTATGTTATCTTATGCTATGCTGAGTTATGTTTATGGCAGAACAGTATGAGATTGTAGTCTCTTAAGTTTTACTCCTGTTTTGATGTTTGACGGTCGAGTGGCCCAAATCAAGGTCAAACCCAGGGTGGTACTCTGCAACTGTTGCTGCTTTCATGCTTTTCCATAGTGACCTGATACAAGGTTGATAAATGTTTCTAAAAGAAGCAATAAGTGGCAGAGTCCTCAGAAAGGAAGTGTAAAGCCTTCTGATTCAAACTGCTGATTTATGCTGCTCTTAGCAGTCGTGGTTGGTTTGGCTGCCTGCCCCTTGCTTGTTTGCCAGCTTCCTGCTACTTGGAGATGAACAAGGTCCTGGATTTGCTTTCTCTGGGGTGTGGAAGTGCTGTACCATTGCACTGAAATTCTGGTTAGTAATAATTTGCATAAACAAGTAACAATTTTTTTATAACTAGCTTTAAACAAAAAAAAGTAATAAATTGTGGCATCTTATGTATTTTTTCCTTCTGTATAGAATTGCCTCAAATGGCCTGTCTCTAGGCTGGAGTTGCATCGGTAACTACGTTGATGTTTGCTTCTCTGTTTCTCAAAATCGTGGTGTGCAGCACAAAAATGTTATTATTAAATGCCTCCAATGAAGGTAGGCTTTTGCAGAGCTGGCATGTTACACTTAATTCCTGCTTTCATGACCATCTGCTGAGTAATCCTACGTGCTGAGCCCATGGCCTGGAGATGGGCTCCACTTCTCGTTGTCCAGGGAGGAAGGCTTTTGGTAAGACATCCCTTTTCCATGGTGTGCCAGGCATGATGCAAGGACTCTTTCCACAGCCTCATTAAAGTTAAATCATTGATATCCTATACCCAGCCCTCTTTTTCCCTGCAAGTGTGATACTGTTTTACTGTTCCTATCAGTGGTGATAGTGTAGTATTGGAATAGGTCACAAACAAGGAGCAATAAACTCTTTGTACTTTGTTGTAGTCCAGTATTAGGTGTATTTAATAAACTACAGTAATGGTTTAATGTAGTTTCTAGGAAAAGTTTTAAATGTGTATTCTCTGAGGTGTCTTGACTTGAGCCTTCCTGAATCCCCAGCTTGGTCAGTAGTGTGGGTCCTGGGGTACTCCCCAGTTGTATACTGTCCTGGGGAGCTCCCCTGCTTTAAAACCTGGGTGTGAGAGCTAGGTCCCCAGGCTTGGCTGGGGACAGGGATTAGCTCTGACTGCTAAAGCAGGCAGCACATCTGTGACTGGCTGACATCTGCACGCCCTTGTACTTGCCTTTTTTTCAGTGTTGATATGTTTTCATAAATACTTCCGTACTCACTGTCTTGTCCTTTGGCAAGTAAGTTTTTGAAATAATGTCTGATTTATATCCTCTTTGTATATTTGACCCTGTGGCCTGACCCCAAGTCAAAGCTTTGTATATCTTCTTATTCCCAGCAAAGTGGACTGTAGGGTTTTGTTTTGAAGCCCAGCTGTAGATTTAGTATTTCCTATCATGGCTAATGTGTCTGTTTCATGTCTCTTATTACTAACATTTCATTTGTTGATTGATTTAAAGTCAAAACTGAGGTCACCTGTTTGTATCTTTTCCTCCTCCAGCTGTAAAACATCCAAAGAGAAACAATTACAGTTGAATAATCAGGAACCAAGTTATTCTTCCTGGTTATACTGAGTTGTGAAGAGAGAACTGACAGTCTGAGTATGAAGCAGAGTAAGCAAGTGGATGTCCTCAAGCAGAGACAGAATAGAGATTAAAGTGGATTCTTGCTGCTTTGGGGTTTTAATAACTTGCTGATGAAAAGTCTTTACTTGGAAACTTGGATGTAGAAATGTGGGCTTGAGAGTCTTTCATGCCAGAGGAAAATTCATTTTTATGATGCTGTAATGTCCATCTGTGTTTCAGTCATGTGTAATGAATTGATAAATCAATGACTGTTTACTTCAGCTGATTCCTCCTGCTAGTTGTCTCTTACTTCTTATCAAGTGCCTAACTTTTTTGGGCCTAACACTTCTGAAGTGTTTTGTTTGGGTTTTTTTTTCCGTGGGATTTTTTTTGGGTGGCTAGGGGGTGGGCTGGTGGGGTTACCTCTGCATTTGCAGCTATCTCATTATTAATAATTGTGCTTGTTCTGGTTCTGAAGTTTATATTATGAATTCAGCTCTTGTTGTGTTGGCCAGTGAGCAAACAAAGGTAACCTAAAACTCCTCCAAAATGTGTGCCTGGCTTGGTATTCTGCAGCCATTTGGCATTTTCTTACTTCCTGATTTCCCGTAGGTTTGTTGAAAGAGTCCTACTGCCTCTAGTCATTCAGGTACTTTGGAGAACCACTCTTGCAGTTCCCTGGCATCATTCCCTGGCAGAATTGCTTGGGCAGGTTTTGCTTCAGCATCTAACTGTGAGCTGAAAACCTGAGAGCTGCCTTGATCTGATTATTTAATGGAATTGGGTGTCACTTCTATTCCTCTGAATGTTGGTCATTGTCCCTTGGTCATACCCAAGGGAGAAGTAACACATCTCATATGGGGGTTCACTGCCAGGAGGGGTGAGGGTTCTCATGTCTCTTGCACAGCTTATCTTATGCAGATTTGCCAAGATGATGGAAAGATTAGAGGCTACGGCAAATTTGTTTTATAATTTGTATAAAAATCCTACTTCTCCTGGGGTGGCTGGATTTGTAACAAAAACAATCATGAGTCCGAATCAGAAGTCATTAAGGAACATTTGTGTAACTTTGATGTTGCAAAGACTTTTGAAAGTGTCTGTGTATTCCAGACTTAGTTATCATTCTTAAGATGCTAATGGCATCACTATTAAAAGCTAGAGAGAGGTGTCACCCTTGTTAGATCTAAAGTCTGTCTCATGCATAGTTTTGCTTATATTTCCATGCTTTTCTTCTGCTTAGTAGATTTTCAATTCTGCCCATTAAGTGCTGCTGATTTTGAGAAAGTTTGTTGTTTGTTAGAATGCAGACAGCCAGTGTAACATACATGTTTCCCCTTTGAGCAATAATTAATTGCTCTCACGTATATTTGCATCAATGTCTTGTCTTCAGAATTTTCCAAATAGCAGGCAAAGATGGTGACAGCATATGGTTGCTTCTAATGTTTGTTCCAAAGTCAAATCAATTACTTAGCTTGCATCTTATGAACAACAAGGTGGTCATGCTTTCATAGGGACTATGAAAAATGAATAAAGCTAAATGGCAAACTGAAAAGCAGGACAGTTCAGACTTTGGCTTACTTCTGGGGTTATACCCAGGCTGTCATTCAGAAACCATTATATTTGGGAAATAACTTTGAGACAGAGTACACCTACATCTTCCCTGGATCATCAGTAAGGTCTCAGAGAGTACATTATTTTCTGAAAATTTAAAAATTAACTACTTTAATGATGTCCTTTTTAGCACTTCACTGACTTTTTTTTTTTTAAACTGATAGAGAATTCACCAAAAACTCTAACAAAATGTCTCTTGTCTTAATTTCAGCTTCTGTTCCCTATTTTATGGTTCTCTGTAATGTTTACAGTAAAAAGGCACTGTGGCATATTCCTATTCCCTTTCACAGTGAAAACTTAAGAAACCCAATTGTTTTGAATAAATTTCCTGGTCTTATTTACTTAAAATTAATCACGGTACCAGGCCTCTTCTTAATCCTATCTTCTGGTGTCACTTTGTGCTGGTTTTAGCTGGGACAGAGTAAATTTTCTTCATAGTAGCTGGTCTGGAGACATGTTTTGGATTTGTGCTGAAATCAGTGTTGATAATACAGAGATGTTTTTCTTATTCCTGAGCAGAGCTTGCACAGTGTCAAGGCCTTTTCTGCTTCTCACACCACCCCACTCTTGAATCATTATACTTGCTTTTCATCATGTGCCTCATTTTCCTCATTTTGCAGCCTTTCTTTGAACTCTTAGTTGGCTGTTGTCACCGTTCACAAGTTTACAGGCTTTCTTCTTTCAAGTCCCCTGGCAAGAGGTGTATATCCACAAAGACTGAAGAGAGTAGGAAGTGGTACATTAGCATATAAACACAGTTCCTAAATTCCCAGTTGCAGTTTTTAGTTGGTACCCCTTGAATTGTGTTTGTGCTTTCAGCTGGGTTGTACTTTCCATCATCTGCTGCTTTTCTGTGGAGTTTCTTGAAGGAATGGTTTTCTGTAAGAATTGTGTTTATCCTCTTGATAGCCACCTGTCTTAGCAGACCAAACTTGGATTGCTTTTTTGTTGTCATGAGTTTGTTTGGCATCTGACTCAGGTGCACAGAGAAAGTGACAGCATGGAAACCCATCAATTTCATCCATGCTGCTGCCTTGTCCAAGTACTGTAATTTCCCTGCCCTTCATTCCCCTCTACAACAATTCCTTCTTCAAAAAACACACCATCTCTTTTTGCTCATCTTTGGAGCCCTGTTTTACCAGGTTGCCCACTGATGCTTAAGCACTCTAATTTCTCTGTCATGATGTCTATACATGTTTTCATTTATTTTTTAACTTTGGAAAAACAAATCCTATTCTGTACAACCAGGTAATGGGCTGGCCAGAAAACCTGTTTTTCTGTGTTCCTTCTTTTTTGTTCCTATTATATTTTAATAACTGATACAAACTGTAAATGAAACCCTTGATGTTGGAGAGTAGATAAGAAAGTAGCTGAGAATGTGGGCAGAAAACTACTAAAGGTAAAATGAAGATCTGCTTTTTGTCTCTTCTTGTAGATATGTTTTGCAGACATGCATGTGTACATTCCAGCAAACAAAAGTATTAGTGTGTTGGACTTGGTGATCTGCTTCTAACTGAAGCTTGGTTTCAGTATAATTAACTTTTAGGAGATTAGTGCCCCTTTATACTTCTGCAAATGTACTGTAACTTTCCCTGACAGTTTATAGTGGCTAGATAGCTGTGCTGATCCAGAGTCTTAGTGAGATACTCACGGCTGCGAGAATGGTGGTAGTGAAACCTTGAAAATTTTAAAGATGTTGCTGCCTTCCAGTTGTCCAGTGGATGTAGCTCTTGCTTAGGAAAATTAGCAGTATTTTCATCAAACTTTGCAGGGAGTAAAGCTCCTCTTAGCATCCTATAGATGTCTTACTTTGCAATGAAATGTATTAGTCTTGATCTGAATTGGGATGAATACGTCTAACAACTGGGTATCAAAATGTAGGGTCTGCATTAAAAAGGTTGAATAGTTTTTCACAGTACACATTGCTAGATATTCCCTTGTTTCTACTTACGTATAAAGCTGAAGTCTTCTCTACCTCTTCTGCTTTGTTAAATAACTTTATTCTCTCACAGAGGTTTGACTGCAGAGAGCATTCTTATCTTTTCAGTCACAGAAAGTATATCTTATTTGAGTAGCTAGATTCCTCCAGCTGCCTAGTTTCAGTTTGCTGACTTACACTTCTCCTCTGTGACAGAGATTAAGGTAACACCTTATCAAAGCATCAAGTTATCAAATGCTTAATCATATGCTGCTGAGCTTCCATATCAGCTTATTTCTTTGTAAAGAAATCCTATGTTTTTAAAGACTTTAGTTTGGATTATGGAAACCTCATGGTAGACTTGAGTCAGGTTTGAAGGTTTAGATTGATGCCTTTGGGATTATTAGAATAAGAAGGCCAGGCATTCATTCACAAAGCCTTCTAAATTACGTTTGGCTTCTCTTCTGTGAGATGTGTATTTTTATAAGCACTAAAACTTTGATTTTACACTTAGCAAGAGAGGAAGAACATAGCAATTGAGGATGAAAAGTCCTTTCAGAAAAAAAAGTCCAAAGACTTGTTGATACTGGACAGCGAAGCAGGAAACTACATGTGTCATAAAAGGCTCTAGCTTGTTGGGTAAAGGCTGAAACTCAGGATGTAGTCTATAAATACAAAACAGGTTCATAAAAATATTTTTAAAGTGCAGTTCTGAGCACTTTAGAGAAGCTGACTGATAACTATGCAGCAATTAATATAAATACATTTGTGCAGATGCATACACATAATACCATACTTTCATGTTTAAACATGAATATATTAAATTCAGTGATATTTGTTTCCCATATGAGAATGGTAACATTCCTAACACTAGATATAAATTTGGGACCATACTTTTTGCGGATTCCAAACCAGCAATTTAGTGGAGAAGCAAAAAGAAAGGGACTCTAATTTCAACAGGCAGAAGGGAAGGAATTTGTGAATCTGAATATTTACCTGCACAAAAAGTCACAACCTTTTTTCCCTACAGTATTTTGTCACAAGTTTTTGTTTTGAAGCAGTACATCTAGCAGTCTTCTGGGGATTTTGGGGATGTCTTCTATCCTGACCAGTTGATAGCTGTTAAAACTTGACACTTAACTAGGAAATAAAAGTGCTTGTACTTGTCCTTGCTCAGGCTGTTGGCCAAGCAACATGGCTGGAACATATTTACTAGCTGCAGCTAATGACCATGTTCACTTTTTTCCCTTTGACTTTTCAAATATGAACATACAGGGATCCTTTTGCTTACACAGTTGTTTTGGTTTTTAGATTGAAATGAGCATCATTCAGAATTGCTGTTTAAAATACAGTAATTTGGATATCAGAATAATTTGTAATAATACAAGAGTGTATTTCTGGCTGATAATCTGTTGTTGTGCTTTGTTGTACTAAACAAGGCAAGGTTGAAAAACATCCTTTTTTTATTTTCTTGTGATGTTTGTAATTTTTTTTCTTTTACCAAATACCAGAAAAACACTACTACAGCAGGCTCATAATAGCTGAGTAGCTGTAATGCTACATCATTCTGAATATGCTTATGCCTTCATATTTCTCTTGTTATTTTTTTCTGATTTTAAGTATTTACATGCAGATACCAATCCGTCTGAAATCCCTCTGTTGTTACTTTTTTCTGTTGTACCACTGTTTCAAAGGCAGTCAGTCTCACAAGATGAGACTTTATCCACCCACCCAACACAAACAAACTCTTATCTTCAGAATACTAATGTCAAGACCCAAACTCAGGTTTGATGTCAAGACCCAAAGACTGAGTGAAGAAGCCCAGAGTAATTGGTATCTGACAAATATTTCTGCCTGTTTGGTTTGTTAATAGTATGAGACCAAAAATGGTTTTCTTGACCTTGTGCTTAAGCTGTTTCTGCATATATTTTTGAGATTTTTGTTAAAGGAGCTCTGTGCTTCATCACATGGTCTGTTACCTGACTGCAGTCCTGTTTCTTGAGTGAATAGCTGATTAGAAAATTAAAGTCATTTGAAACCACTCAGAATTGTTTGCTTAAAGGAAGCTGCTGTGCCATCTGCTTATGCCAGTAAGAGTGCTTGACCACATACTGTCAAATAAAACCAAACCACAGAAATCTCATGTACCCAAGTACTTTTCTGTGTGATTAGAGCTGGTCTTACCTCAGGTGGCATTTTGAGAAAAAGAACATAAACAGGGATTTAGGTCACAGCTTGTAAACTACTAAATTCTGTATGGTTGTTTTGCATGTAAAAAGCAGTGTTGAAATGCATTTATTTCAGGAAGGCAATCTTGTTATCCTTCCCTTCTGATGGTGGAATTTAAGGATTTTTATTTTTCATTTTTCTGAGCATAAGACAGTGTTCTGGAGTGGACTTTTAACCAGGACTACTTTGTCAGCTGGGTGGAGGTCATGTGCAGGGAGGCTAGGTGGTTTGCAGGCAGTGTTTCTTGCCTGCAGGGGCACAGGACTACGTGAGTCCCTTGAGAAGATGATGTCACACTTGTGCTCTTTGCCCTGCAGCATTTCCAATACATGTCTCTGAGCAGTTTGAGTGTGGGGGAAATAATGACATGAGAGAAATTCAGAATTGATACCTGTAGGTCACCTGTTAAATTTCAGAGCTTGGAGATTATGCTGTTGGGACTGGCAATATAAAGGCTAGAGACCACCTATGGCTGTCTGAATGCTTGTCCAGTATTGCTAAACACCTCTTTGCAGCCTTTAAGTCTCCAAAAGATGATGTAGCGTTCTAATTCTGGAAATTTACATTGTTTAAACCAAGATGCAGCCTTTAAGGACGTCGTTCTCTTATCCATTCTAAAACTGTGGCTTTGATGATGAAGCTAAATGCCTTCCCTGTTGCTGTGTCTCCAGGCGTTGCTGCAGGGAGCCTCTGGGAGTTCCAGGGTGAAGAGATCTGCCTTCATCTGGAGACCTCTGCTAAAGGTGAAGACCTCCTAACGGGCCAGACAGCCTTAGCAGGAGATCAGAGGTGTTACACCAAGGTAAAGTGATTCATTTTTCAAGCAAACTGAATTGTGTGATACAATTTTCAAAATAAGTATTTTTCTTCTTGCAGAATAAACACTCAAGTGCATCTCTGAGCTTTCTCCTTCTTTTGTGTGTATAGCTACTTGCTACCTGATACAAATGTTGTAATAGCAAATGCAGGGGGAGAGGAGAGGAAAACAACATAATATGCATTGTAGGTTAGAGTCAAAAGTAATTCCTTAGATTATTAGTAGAAAGATATATCTACAGTTCTTTGTTGGCAAGGGAACAGGCTGTTTCTGAGCTCTACAGCATGCTCTGTTTTTAGAAACATATCCCACTTCAAGTGCCACATTCAGAGCTCACTTTGAGTGGCCACAAAAATACGGAAACACTCTCTGGTATCTTCAGCAATGGGAGGAGAATAAGGTTTGTATATGATGATTTTCTGTTTATCAGCAGTGTGGTAACTTCTTAACATCCACAACCTGTTCTTGCTTGTACAGGATAAATACTGGTGAAAGAAAAAGACATGTGACCCCAAGAACTTTATTGAAGTTCTCAATGTTACAGTTGCACACACTTAAGGAGATTTGACTATGCTATGGTTTTGTTTGCCAGTGTTTTGAATGTAATGATGATATATGCAGGATCTTTCCTTCATACTGACAAGATTAATTGAACTAAGTGTAGAGAGTTGTCTGGAAAAAGTGAGTAGTAGTGGAAGTGTTTCCTACAGATTTATTTAGGATTGAATGTAGCTGCCTCTAAAGTTCTCACAATTTCTCCATTTTTAAAAACTACCTGTTGCAAGGTGCTAACTTCATTGTTGGAAAGCTTCTTAAATGAATATTTCTTGATTCACCTGAGAAGAATTGCAGACTTTTCTAGTTAATCCTTTATTGATCTTAATTTAAACTGAAATTAGAGCTCTGAATTAGACCTAAGTTTATTGTCCTTCCATCCATGGAGTAAAGTCAAAATAGGTGTGAAGTTCTCCCATTAGCACAGTCAATGCTTCAACTCATAACCTTCCCTTATGGTCTGCTGTACATGTCTGGGGGTGAGTGCAGTAAGCACAGTTATGCCCCCTCATCCTTTGCTTGCTCATCCATGTCCTTACTCTTTGTTTCACATTTCTTGGATTTCAGCTGCACCCATGTTCTTCAGTCCACTAGCAAGGTCATCTTGAACAACTGAGGACAAACCTTGACAGAGCAGGAAAGATGCTGCTGCTGATTATAAAGTGATTTCAAACTGAAGGCAAAAACACCATCCAGAAATAGTTACCTCTGTAATGTTTCCCTTAGTTACATTTGCCTTAGGAGTACACAAAGCAATACAAGTTGAGATAACCATACATTACAAAGACACAGCATTTCTTCTGGGAGTTGTTTAGACATTTATTTATTTTTGAAGTGCAGTTTTATGGATTGAGAGAGTAAAGACTTCACAGAAGGTATCCTCATAATCCTATGGGGTGCATGCATGTATTTAGGTGGGATGGGTGGTTAGGTTTCAAACACAGCAGTGTTAGTGTAGTGTTGGGTTTTGTTGATGCACAGCATCCATGAGTGAAATGCAGCCTTGAACACTCTCACTGCTTCCAGCAAGGCAGTTTGTTCTGTGCCTCTCTGTCTCTTGTTTCCCTTTGTTGGAGGGGTTTGTTGCTAACTAGAAACACATGATACGAGACATCCAAATGTTCTGGTGAAAATCAAGGACACTTCATAGCTGTGAAGATTTTATATTTGCCCTAGATTCTTTTTATTTTTTCTTTTCCTTATTGATGCAGCTGTAACTGTTGTAAATTATATGAATAATTGATCAAGGAGTCCTTGTTACCTCAAATCATGTTATGCTTATTGCTTTTTAGAACTGTGCTGCTCTTTGTTGTACCACACCATTGCTCCTGTGCTGTTCTGTGTGTGTGGTTTTTATGGCCCTAAAGTTTTCTTCTGCTTCCGACCCTTTGCTCTTCCCCTCTTTCCCCTTCTCTGCAAGAACATGTTGTTTCTGCTTCAGTAGATTCCATGATCTAAGTGAAAAGCAGAGTCCTTTTTAATCGACAGCAACACGTTTTAAAAACCCCTTCCCAGCCCTGGGAACTGTGCAGTGCACACATCTGGTTTCACATAAGCATGAATTGCTGGCTTCACAAACACGGAGCATGTAGTCCTTGCCACAGAGTTAGCTAAAGTGTTCTGTAACTTGAGACTCTATTCGAAATAAAAACAAAATTGTATAGCTTCTTTACCATGCTAATGGAAAACATTGCTTTTTTCGAGCCAACCAAAAGTATGACGCAATGCCGCTCAGGCAGATTTACAGTGCCTTTTCTTCCCCAGAAATCAATACAGCTTGGAGGGGCTGCTGTGGGAGCTGGCTAGCTGACTGCAATCCAGCTGCATTCAAATGTAAACTCCTGTACCACAAACCAAAACTGGTGATTTTGATTTATTCAGGCATCACCGTATCAGTGAGATTGTGGTGTTGGATTTTTTTCTTTGCTTTATTGCCATTAATACTAGATTGGATTTAAAAGTAGCAGGTTCAGTGGGCTTACAATTCTTTTTAATTAAATCATTCAGTGATTTTCTACGTTTCCTGAGTTACAGTACTTAGGTCTGTGGTAGTGATACCAGCAAAAGCAGATCTATGTACATGGCCATGTGTGCCTTTCAGTGAAATCTTTCCCCCCCTCCCCTTAAAAACAAACAAAAGAAAGGGCAACACCAAAAAACAGCCTTTCATTCATGTGAGCATTAAGGGCTAGCATAATAATTTTCCACTTTTCACAGAACAAGCCCTGAATATTAAATGTTGTTTGATTTCTCTCCTGCTATAAGAGGTAAAATGGGAGAGTTCTTTGTGTGAGTCCAAAAAAAGTTTTTAGAGGAGAACTATGGGGTTTTTTCATAAGTGATGCCAACAGTGCAGATTTTCATAATACACCAACTATTTTGCCTTTGTTTCCTTTCTGATTGCTCCACTAATAGCTTTGACTTTATTTAAACTCTCAGTTTTAAGAGGCTGTTGGTGTTTCTCTCCTTATTTTTTTCCATAATGGGATTTCAGTCTTCCTTAAAAGCTTTAGTTCTGGCAAAAGGTCTTTTCTGGAATGGCCCTTTGGGATCCTTGACACTGCTTTTCTCCCTGAATGCTGTATTTCTTTGGGAAGTCTGTCACTGGTGGCCTGTGTCCTGGTCATACTTAGTTCTACCAGAAGGAAAATCACAACTTGATTGCTAGCTTGCCAAAAGGACATTTCATCTTTTTTTTAAGACAAAAAGTTCTACCTCCATTTCTCATGCAACTGTGATCTGCGCTTTTTTTATCCCCCAGCCATTTTTCTGTCATGTACTGAACAATCTCATGGTGAATAAACAGCCTGAGAAAGTGTAGAGGAATTGAGGTCCTTTTTGCAGGGATAGCTTGGGATGTCATGGGTTAGCAAAGAGGCGCAGACACAGTCTGGAAATACATTTGGCCCATAGGTCTTCTGTTTGACCGTTCCAAAGTTCTTGTTAGCATGAAAGGTCTGTCCTTATAAATGTTTTCCTTCTGCCATTTTCCCTGCACTAGCACTGGCAGTCCAGGCTGGAGTATGCCATAAAGACTTCTAAAGCTACACTTTGAATAAAGCTTACATTTACTACAGAGTATTTGCTTTGCATGGTTACAGTACAAGCACTGTATTCCTGTGTAAACACTGTAATGAAGTTGTTAAGAAGAAAAGAAATGCTTACAGCATTTGCACTAAAGTTCATGGAGCATGAGATAGCTGTGCTTAGGATGCTGGTACTTTGAAGGGATTAAAACAAGCTTCTCAGAAATAAACACAAATAACATTCTCAGACTAGAAAAACAGTATGCAAGTGATGAGAAGAACGACATTAATTATTATGTAGAGAATAATCTGATTTGAAATGCCACAGTGGAATCCACTCTATGATCTGACCTTCCTACATATGAATTGAAAAGCAGGAAAAAGTACAGGGCATGACCTAAAAATGGTGCTCTGGAAGCTTCTTTAGGTGTGTTGAGTCTTATTTTTGTCCAGCCCGAAATGTAGTTTTTCCTTTTGAGTCAAACCTGAATAAACTGGTTTGAGTGTTCGTGTTGTTCTCATGGTTCCAGCTCTGCCAGACATAGCTACTTTATTTTAAGAATTGCTCTTACTTGGAATTTGAGTCCTGCTGGAAACAGTATGCTGTCAGGAGGATGCAGTCTTGCTGTTAAGAAATGTAAATAAGATAAGGCTAATCCTATTGTATGCTTCTACTTTCGGAGGCAGTGTAGAAACTTGCCTTTCCTAGTTAGGGCACCAAACCATTCACTGCCTGCTTTATGATATTTCTCTCCCTTTTTTTTTTTCTGAATTGCTCATTTGGTTAGACATTAATATTCAAAATGTTTATAAATGTTATGTTATATATGTTATAAATGGCATTATACCATGCCAGCTTTCAGACTTCCAGAAAAATAAACCAGCTCTTGTTTTCTACAAGTCAAAGAAGGTGAGAGAAAATAAATTTACCTATAGTCTCTGATTATGCCAAATTTAGGTTTCTTTTATACAGGATGTTTAAATTGTTTTCTTTTATTTATGTATTAGTAGAGATAGAATAAGGATTAGAATACTGAATACCTGTGAGCTTTTGCTGAGATGATTTATGAGTTTCAAACCAGAAACTCTTTGTACGTAGTAAGAATTTGGATTGGTACTGAGGCAAACTTCATTATCCTGCTTCAGGAAGAGGTAATATTGGCTATTAAAAAAAACCCAACCAACAACTAAATTTAAGAATTCTCCTACATGTGTAGGAGGATAATCTACTTCCAATATTTGTTCTTACCTTGATCTTTTGTATTTAGAGATTAAACTGCAAAATTACTTCAGAATGAGGTTATCTTGAGTTGTCTAAATCAGCCTTTGGTTTCTTAAAACTTGCAGCATAACAGATGGTTTGTAGAGAATTAGGCTGTTAGAGTATTTATTCTTGAAATAAGTTGGTTTAGAAAAGGCACACTTCTCAGGCTGTCCTAAAAATTAGTAACTTTGTAAATCATTTAATCTTGGGCAGTGGTTAGATGTCTGTGCTTGAGTAATTAGCAGTTGTCTCTTCTCCTTTCTTCTAAAGGACCTGAAACTTTTGTAAGACTGGGTAGTTATCAGTAGGTTTTGACTCACTGGGAAGGTCTAGATTAAGAGCAGAAACTTTGTTGTTAAAACAGCAGCTGACTTGCTGTGTGCCCTTGGGCATGTCCTCTTGACTTCCTTGCACCAGTTTACCATTGTATCCACTGCTGTTGCCACCACCATAAAGTTCTTTGTAAGCCTGTAATCAAAATACAGTTGAAGCTGTTTGTTATTCTGAGTGTACTCAACTTCTTTTGCTATGCAGTTCTGCATATGGCAGTGTAAAGTGCAGTGGAATTATACAGTTTAGTCTATGAAGAACTTGCACAAAATAAAACCACCTTGTGCCACATGTATTATAGTAAAGTAGATTTGAAAAAAAACCAACCACACTGCTTTATTTTGGATTTACCATAGTATACAAAGACTGCTAATGGGGGATAAAGCTGTTTGGTTAAAAATGGGAATGCTATGACTATAAAAGTTGAGAGGGGAAAAAAAATCTGTCCTAGAAGGGCTACGTGGCAGTCTTAATTTTCCTGAATCTTTAGCAGAGGTTTTCCACTTCTGTTTCTGCCAAGTAAATTAAATTTATGAAGAGAAGCTAAACTCCAAGGGTTGGACTGTTAGTATCTTTTGACAAGGTTAATGTGGTGAAGCAGAATATTGATAATAATGAGCTGACATTTAACAGTGGACCAGCTGAGAGATCCTTGTGTTCCTATGTAATGTGAAGATTGAGTGTCCTGTAAGCTTATTGTTTTATGTTTTGTACTTGCTTTTGCATGCATGCCAGGACATGCTCTGGGAAGAGGCATAAACTTTTTTCCTTTTTTTCTTTCACAAATACATTTCTTTCCTGTCTAGAGCTGGAAAAGAGGAGCACAAGAGGGGTTTTGTTAAATACGGCAAAATCTAATTACAGCTTGATTTAAAGCCACATTTACACAATGGCTGAGGGGTGAGTTCACTTCCACAAAAACAAACTTGTTGGCTTCCTACTGTGCATCAGGGAATGTGAAGATGCGTGTCCTGGAGAGCAACTGCCTCCCTCTGCTGGCACCAGCCTTTCTTACGCTGTGCTGCAGCTCTGCTACATGATATAAAAACACAACTGTACTCCTGTGAAAAAGAACAGTGATGCATGAATTCACTGGTGTGTGCTCATCTTACTGGTTATGCCGCAGGTAATATATGGGACATCATGTGTTCCATGTGATAGGCCTGATGTCTGTTTTCTACGAGCTGTAGAAACCTTGTTCCTCTAAAGGAATGGTTGTTTCCTCCAATCTGTATCTTGAACAGTTGTGTCCCTGGTGGTTCAAAGGGAAAGTCTGGGTGAACAAACTAGATTTTCTTGCCATTGTGGTTTTCACTCAGTGTGCACCTCTGGAAAGTGCAAGATCTCATTTTGTTTACCTGCTGAAGTAGCTGAAAATGTGGTTTTCTTTCTTCAACTGGTTCAAGTGTTCTGCTGTTCTTTTAACTCGATTTCTCGGATGACAAGGTTGCACATCTCCAGCTTACTGAAAGTTCATAGTTTGTAGTATGTTTTTAACTTCCAGGGATACATTTTGCTCAAGAAACCCATCACAGGTGGTTTCCTAACAGCAGCTCATAGTTGAGACTATGGCCTTCATTCTTCCCTTGTTTCTGGCATTTTTAGCAGTTTTTTATTACTGAACCTGCACTTTATGCTGCTACTACTCCTTCCATTTCTGCTAGTCTAGTTCGTAAGATTTAGAATAGCAGAATTTAGAGATTAGGTATATGCACTGCCACTCTAGAAAAATGAGGCTCTGTGGAGGTAGAAGGTGGCTGGTGGTGAGACTGAAGTTGCTGTTCTGCTCAGTAGCATTGCTGGACCATGTTTGGAAGCTGCTTAATGAAGTGATTTGTGTTAATGAGAGGCTGGGGAAGTGGGTTGGGGTACATGGGAAGTCTTGGGGAAGGAGGAACAGGCATAGGGTAGGTGGGGAGGGAAGGGGTCACCGATATTCACAGAAATGAAGGAGGGACAACAAAGCTTGCCCAGAAGAAAGCATTGGAGACACACTGGTGGAGAGGCAAAAGTAGAGATGGAGGGCCTAGCATGGACAGCATGTGGATGGAAAGCAGTGGAGGGAGATACGGCCCTCTGAGCTGTGTCTTTGAAGTAGGCTTAGTGTTGCATAGTCCAGAAAAGAAGGGGGATACAGATCTGCAGAGTGCTTGTGAGAGAAACAGTGAAATAAGAGAGTCTGGCAGGGTATTTCTGGCAGTTAAAGCATCACCCAAAATTGTCAGTCCCCCAAGAGTCAGGAGGCCAACATGTGAAGAAATGGAAAGTCGCAAGAGGCAGAGAGGAGAGGAGACAAGATCTTGTAAGATGAATTGTTCTTTCACTGCTTGAGTGATCTTCTATTTTTTGTTTGGTGTCAGCTCATTTCACACTTCTCAGAGAATTTCAAACCCAGCCATATTACTATGATACTGGTGAACAATATCTGAAGTTGATGAAGAGGAAAAAGAGGACCACAAAGCTTGCTGTGATACTGAGAGAGGTCAGTGGATGACAATCACATCTCTATATATAGCTGTATACAGTTGCACTCCAAAGACTATACAGTTGCACTCCAAAGACTACAAGAAAGTCTCTTTACCATGAAGTCATACCCAGGGAACTCTGTCCTTCTTAAGTCTTAGAATTTTATTCAGTTTACACAAACTTTTATAAACAGCAGATCACCATTTCTTGCTGCTTCTTGAGGTATTTCTGGGCTTTATTTGGTCCTTGCAAGAGTTCCATTACTCAGCATTTTGCATTTTCTCAGAGAATTAGTCATGTGAAGGTCATCAGCTGCAGAAAGAGAAATAAGTTGTCTTTTTCAGCACTTTTTTGTCTGCATTGTATGTGGTCTTCAAACCTTAAGGTGTCCCAAACTGCTAGGAGGATCCCCTTATGACATAGCCTTTTCCATCATATAGTGTTGAAATTCTGACCTAGTAGAAGGAAGATGAGCATTCATCAAGATAAAAAAGCACTCAGGTCTCACCTTACAGTAGTGTTCTCCAAGCCAATACGGTGAAGAAGATGCTTATGGGAAGGTGAATCTTTGAGCACATTTATGAATGTCCAGGGATCAGAGTCAGTGTTTGGCTGCCCACAGGAGAATAGTGGCATTCAACACTGCAGTACAGTGTCTAGTGAAGTACTCATTGTCACAACCCGTGTGGTCCCTGTTCTTTGTCTCCCAGGTGGCTCTGGGTGGTCACTACTGAAAACCACACAGACACCTAGAGGAGTTGTGTGGCTGTTGCATTGCCTCATGTCAACCAGAAATTCTGCAGTTGGTTTCTCAAGAGGAGAAGTCTTGAAGGGCAGAGGTGTATGGATTGCCTCTACCTTTTCTTCTGATTATTTTTTATTGTTAAATGCTTACAAAAAACCAAAACCAACAATCAACAGTTTGATAAGATCCCAGCAGCTAGTCAGTGTTGGTAGGCAGAAGTGACTCGGTATGAGTTGCAAGCTTTGGTCTTTTGGAAGCTTTTCTTTCAGTTGTGACAATTGTAAATTTATTCTCCTAGGAGATGCTCAGATCTTCCACCCTCACTCCTAACAACTGAACTGGCTAGGTGTTCCTACTGTTTCTTTGGCGGATGCATGTTCAGAGATAATGACATTTTCAGCTATATTAATTACCAGAGGTACACCGTTAAAATACTAGCTATGTGATCTTATTACTTCCCTGAAAGAGCCATAAAACCTAAAACCAACCAAATTCTGGCCCTTGTAAAATTTTTATAAGGAAGATTAAACTTAAATTTATGAAGAAGGATATTCCGAAAACATGTAGTATATGAGAGAGGTTGTTTTCTTTGTCCTAATTACATTGGATCTTCTCTCTATTTTAAAGAAATTTAACTCTTGTGGTGAATCTAATTTTTATTTAACGAAAAGGTTTATGGCACCCTGTCCGAGTGAGAAAGTTTACAGAATTGAGGCATTGGGTGGGATAACCCTCCTGTTGCATCCACTAGATGTGGTTGAATAAAGGACTTGATGTACTGAACGGTGCCAGTGGGTCACATTAATCAATTGACTGCTGATCCCGAGCATTGAGTGCCCGCTGTGGATTTTTCACTGGACCCTGGTTAGTGCTGACCAGTAGTGACATGGGCCATTGAGCTGTTCAGAAGGCAGGGACTGTGTGTTTTCTGCACCAAGAACTACTGCACCTCTCCTTCGTGGAGGAAGCAGCTCTCTTTATCTGCAAGGTGGTGAGCCGTATGTGAACTTCCAGTGGAGGACCTCAGTCCTGGAATTTTACCATTGTCATTGCCAGTTCTGGAGTTGTCTCCCAGCTTACCAGAAGCTGCATCATGGCACCAAATAGAGCTTTTCAAGATAGTCTTTATCCTTCCATAAGGGCAGCTAATGTCATGGTGGTGATAGTCGGTGATCCAGAATTACCTGCTCTGCAA
Source organism: Promerops cafer (assembly GCA_013398275.1). Classification (NCBI taxonomy): domain Eukaryota; kingdom Metazoa; phylum Chordata; class Aves; order Passeriformes; family Nectariniidae; genus Promerops; species Promerops cafer. The sequence continues at coordinate 2,340,129 of VZSE01006029.1, read as the reverse complement.
TAAAATTAAATGTTTCCACCTAGGCCTGTTTCATAGAAGGTGTGTTGAATGAAAAGAATCCCTGTTTATTTTTTTTCCAGATGAACTGGTACTAGCATCTGTACTCTTCTTGAAGTCCGAAGAGTACAAAGAACAGAAAATAAATTGTCTGTGAACTCTTTCGTGGCTGATTGTATTTTTCCACTGTTGTCCCTGAGTCCTCCTACAATGGCACAATGTGATGAGAAGAGCTTGTTACTCCCAACAATTAGCAAGTTTCTTATTAACAGACTTCTTAATAGACTTAAGTATAAATACTTGTGCTAGATAAATGCACGATTTGGAAGCTAAGTCAGCCTTCCATGATTTGTATGTGTCGACATCTTCAAAATAGTTTTCTGATCTATTAAGTATTTTCCAGAAGGAAACATGTTTTTGCATAGATCTGTTTCATATTGTTTAACAAAAAAAAGTTAAAAAATAATATCAGTGTCTCTTTTATTGCTGCTGCCTGTCGCAGCCACAGTTTGTAATTTATATAGCTTTCAAAAGAGTGAAGTATTTTCTCCTGTGTCATGTAAACAATATTTGATCAGAAGCACTCTAGAGTGAAACACTCAAATAAAGAAAGACTGAGATACATGACCTCAGCCAAAAATCACTTATTTCAATTTTATTTAAGTTGTCTTTATCTGGAACTGTTTGGCATTAAAGTGCAATCAGTCCAATTTCCAAGCTTGCTATATTTGCATCAGTTCCAAATGAAGTCTTCTGTTGCCTGTGGATTATTGCTGTAGGGTTTTGTCTTCTGTCAAGCTTTCTGTTTGTCATCTCTCTTCTCTTTCTGTGTTCTACTAGCAGGAACAGGTTCAAAGAAATTAATAAATCTATATAAACAATGCTTACTTTGTGACTGTTTCAAGTTGCATCTTAATAACTCATTTCTGCAGGAATGTCTTTTGCAATGCTCATTCACTTTTTTCATTGCAATAGGCAGCCTGTAATGAAAATGTTGACTCACCTGAATGATGTCTCTGTTTTCTGTATTCTCTAGATCAGATTGCAAGATAATTTTAAATTACAAGTATTAGATCACATTTCCTTGGACAATTGCTTTTGATTATACTAAGTTACTGCACTCACCTATTTAAGTCACAGTCAACATTTTAAATATCAGTGTTAAGGGAAGCAGGAGAAGGTGTCCTAAATGGTGTTTGCTCCATATCTTGTTAGCTTAATATTTTGAGTCTCTTCAAATTAATGGTACTCCTCATATTAAAGAACTTTGTACAAAGAAGGAAATTAATTTATCTTGTAACAAAAAATACAGGTAATCTTGGCAAGGGGGGGTGGGGCAGAAGGGATCTGTGACTTGTGGCCTGGGTATGCACATAGTGTAGTCTTTCATTCTTTTATAGATTGCACGACAGCAGCCTTTAATTTTTGACTGCTTTAATTCTCAAATGACTCACCAGTTATCTAGAGCATCAGGTACTATACCTATCTTTAGCTTTGTTCTCTCTCCTTATCCTTGTTTCTGCCTTCATTTTCTCTGTGGTAGTGTACAGTGAGTTTAATTAATGTTTAGAAAAACAAAAACCCAAAACAATGTGGGAAGTGTTCCCAAGTGTTCTCACGAATGAAGCCTCTGCAGGCTTTCTCTTGGGATGGTCAAGGCACATGGAGGATAAGTTCTCCATCTCCTTTCACAGTACCTTCAAACACAACATAACTTGACCTCTCCTGCCAACAGGATGCACTTTTCAGTTGGAGGTGATGCTATTTTTAAGAAGAGGTGTCTTCCCTCTGCTACCTGCAGCAGTGCCTTCATTTTGGTGGTTGGTCTTTGCCAAGGCATGACCATGGCCTTAGCTACATTCCTCCTCCACCGAGGGATTGCTGTGTGCCACGGAGCGTGGTATTTAACCACAGTGGGGGGGTCAGCCCTTCTAGCTAATTCTATCAAAGTGCTGAATTGCAGGGGTTCAGACAAGAAATCGATACTCCTTTTCCATCTGACTGCCTCAAAGACTATGTAAATTAAATCTGTCTGTCTGTAAGAAAAGTTATGTCTACACTACAAGAAATACAGTTGGCAAGTGTGAGCTGCTGCTTTGTGTTGCTGCTGGAAAGGATCTTGCCCGGATAATTTTGTTTTCAAAGTGGTTATTAGTGAGTTCCCCTGAGATTTGTAATAGTGAGATGCAAATAATCTATACAACAATGACAATTCTACTGTTTTCCTCACAAATTGTGTAGATCTGCCTGCAGCAGGCTTTGCAAGTTGATGAGGTGAGCAAAGATACATTGCCACCTGGGAGGCATCCTTTGTTTTCTGGAGTTCTCTTCCCATTAGTACCTTTTATGTGTATTTTTGTTGCCTTTTTTTTTCTTTGTCACATGCTTTTTTGATTTCCTTTGGTTTTGTTGTGTTTAGGCTTTTTCTGACATAGTATACTTCTCAAGTGCAGACATGCATCTCCTTCACCACCACCAGCAGCTTCTACAGATTTTAGACTTTATTTTCTTAATATCCAGGCCAGCTCACTTATCCCCAGTTAGTTAGTTTTGTATTTCTATTTATGTGAGGAAGTTACCTGTAAGTTCTGCCAAACATTAACTCAGACTCAGCAACAGTAAGGCTGGAGGAGTGTCATGGGTTGGGAGACATGAGATGTTCTAATATATGATATAATTGGGAAGACTTTAGGGAGTCTGGTTTTACTCCAAATTTTTACTTCCACTAGTTTTGGGAATTGAAATAATAAGTGTACAGAGACCCAAAAAAATGATGTGAATACTGCAAAACATGACAGATAATTTTCAGACTTTTCCCTTATGCACTCTTAGGTCTGTGAAAGTCAATTTAAATCCCAAGTTCTGAATGAATACAGACTTCTGAAACAGTTCTTTGCTCTAAAATAGAGTGTAGAATTTTAAAAAAGAAATCGTACATCTATTTTGGTTGGTTTTTGATCTCATTTTATTTATGTGATGCAAAACAATAATAGAAGCTACTTGTACCTGATGTAGTGTACTAATTTACCACAAGAACTTATTATATCTGGAGTACCCCAAGAGAAAATGAGCCTTCTAAATTCTTCCAAACATCAATATGTCAAAGCTGTTTCAGTTTGTTTTACATGAAACAGATACAGAGTTATATAAATGGAGAAGTTGTATGTACTCCAAACAGCTTGAATACTGTAAGTGAGATAAATTATTAGATTTTTGCAAGTTAGCCATGCAGATGCTGCAGCCTATGGGCTGAACTGATCAGCATGAAAACTTAGTACTATGTGTGGGGTTATTCACATTGCTTCCACTCAGTCCTTCCGAATAGGAATATTCATGCTAGTGAGTGGGATATGGTGGGATTGCCAGCAGCAGTCCAACTGAGTATAGAAATTATTAGATTGTTCAAGTTAGGCCATTTTTCATAGTTATGCAGTTTCTGTTATAGAATACAAATAATGTGTACAGTGAAGTCCGTGTTAAACATTTAGGCAACTCTGAAATTTGCTAATGTTTAATTTTTCTAGGGGCGTTTTTGCTGTGGTTATGCTGCTTATGTTTTGACTACAGACTACTGGAATTTGCTTTGAAAATATCAGTGTCTGTTTTATTTGAGGATTACTTTTGGAGCAACTTCTTCTATAAATCCTGATTAAGGCAGACATCAAGAAGAGACTTTCTTGGCTCCTGTCAGTAAAGATTGCATTGTTGTAGAAAATGCAGGAGATAAATGTTTGAGACTGACTGGAAGGTCCAATTCTGACTTCACTTAGTTTTGAGTGCTCACCTTTTGACCTTATCTTCTCCTGTTTGCACGTACATTCTCTAGGGACAAAAAGGATTCCTGTTATGCTATTAAGGTTATGTTGTATGGGATTACTGATTGCCCTTCCCTCTGATGTGTTTAGGACTTTAAGACTCTCACTACTGAGAGTTGTCCACTTGATGTAGTTGGAAATCAATCATCTCAAAAATGCACTGAGCTTCACTGGGTACATTCTTAGAAAATCTGAGTTACACTTGCTGTATGTTGGTGCTCAAAAACTGTATATGAGTTTACAATGAAGACTAGGTTCAGGCCTGTAACCATTACCCTGATTTTTCCTAATCTTATGTTGATAGAAATTCTTGACAAAATAATAAAAGCCCACTAACGTGATGTGTGTGTAAACAGTGTTAAATGACAGTGCCTGTGAGATGAAGGTTGTTATGTATTTGCAATTTGCTTAATTTAAAACTGAAAATTCTAATACTTGTGCTTTTAGAAACTTGTTCTGGAAGTTCAGTGGAGTTGCATCTGGGACAAAAGTCTGAAAGGTTCCATCCAGTTTGGGCACTTCGTAAGAATTGCCCCCTGAAGAAATTCTGGTTATTGATGCCAGTAGTATTACAGGTGGTGACTTATGTCAGGCTACTGTGCTATGCAGACACGTAGTTCTGGCAAATTGGGCACCTTTTTTTCCCTCCCAGGACTAGGAAAGGAAGATGAAGAAAAGGCCTGCTGCTTTGCCCAAGAAAGGTTTGAGAAGGCAGAACATTAAGTAATTTGTCCCCAGAATGTGGCAGAATTCCTCTAGTGCACGTTTCCTGTCTTCTTCAGAGCACTTCTTAGCGCTCATGCTAGTTTTGGTAGGATCATCACTCTCCCCTTCACCTTAGTTGGAGCACTATGCACGGAGGGAAGTATCTGCTCAAATGCTCAGAAGAGGATGGAAAGGAAGGGGTGGGAGCCAGTCAGCTTGAGGAATGGCCACTCATTTGTCTCGATTTATGCTAAGTTTTTACAACCCTTCTTGTGTGACTTGTGTGCTCATTTTGCATTAGAAGATTGGACAAAAGCATCAAGCAGTTCTTGGAAGAAGGGTAAGGGGATCTTATCAGCTCAGCAAAATTTAACTTGCTGGGTGTACAAGCTGCCCAAGATGAAAGTATGCTCTTCTTCAGGAGCATTATATGGAATAGGAGTCCTGATGACTCTTTCATAAAAGAGCTTTTGACATGCTCTATTAAATAATTAAATCTGTCTTCCTGGAGAGGCTTTTAATCTGTGCCAGCAAAATGCTTCTGGCTTCTTGTAAGAACACCGTGAGACTGGGTTCCAGTATGGCGAGTCACGGTTGCTGGTTTTATATGGACACGATTTCTAAAAAATTAATTATAATCTTTCTAAGATTAAAATCTAAATTTATTTTACTTTTGGCTAAAAGGGCTTGACATTTAATAGGCTGTCTTCAAACTCGTTAGCCTTGATTTCTGTGGTAACCAAAGCAATTCCATAGTTTTCTTCTGGGATTCATTGTGCTAAATATCTTCAATTCTGGTGTAAAGTAATAAGATCTTAGAGTTGCTCTGAAGCCCTGAATTATGGGTGTGGACTGGAGACTTGAAGTCTCAAAGGTTTGCAATCTCTGAGCTCCCAGAGAGCTGCCTGACAGCAAGAAGGGTTTTGTGCAAGTGCCTGTATGCATTAGTGTCTGCAAAGAACCACTTCGTGTTCCAACAGTTGCACCTTGACTTGCTTTCTAGTTGCATCTTGCAGCTCAACATAAACACTTTCTTGCATAGAGAGATGTAAGACAGTGAAAAACAGTCTTTGAAGAATAAAAAAACAATGGGGTTTAGAGAGCCTGATGGGTTTTCATTGTCATCACAGATCAAAGCAAACCTTGGAGCTGCTCTTTCTACTCAGAATTGGAAATAACATTCTTAATTACACAAGTGAGCAGGTCTGACAGAGTTTTTTCTTCAAAGGGAGGAGTGCTATACTTCATCTTTCAGCCTTTGCACTCTTTGCAGCATAGCATTATTGAAAAATTATACTTGTCCTCTAATGGAAGACTTGTATTTAAAGTTTTCCCAGGCCAGTCTTATCTCAGCTGGATATACTCAGCATCAGGTTGTGTCCCCGATTTCAGCAAGGTGATCACAGTGCACATGCTACTAAATAGAGAAGAAGGAGAAAATGACAGCAGGGGTGATGAAGATTAATAATGTGGAGGTGCTGGAAGTTTACTTACTGTATTGCAAGCTCTTTTTTCTGCTTTTCCACTAGGGAAATCAGTACTTGTCTATCAGCTTTCTGGCTTAAGTGATGCTCTCAGGGTCCCTATTTTCCACCAGCAACTACAAAACCCGTGTCTCCACTTATGAAGCCCTTTTGCGGCTTGTTCCAGTGTAGTTTTAGCCTTCCGTGTCCCTGTTTTTAAAAAGTTAACTTTTGCTACCATTATACCTTATGTTAGGACTTCAACATCTTACCTCAGTCATGGGGAGTGTTTTTGTTTTAGTTTGGTGTTGTGGTGTGGTTTTTTCTGGTTGTTTTTTGGTTTGTTTTTTTTTTGTTTGTTTGTTTGTTTTTTTAATTGAGCTCTTTTTTTAAAACCTGTTTGTTCTGGTCTGCAAATGTGTCTTTCTCGCTTAACCATTTGGAGGCAGAGGCTGTTTTTTCTATAATGTATTTTCCAATCTTTGACTCACAAGGGTCATGATCATGGGTTCTATGTGAGTCAGTCATGCATTATATGGGGTCCATGTTCTGGATGCACTGTTTAAAGCTATTTCTGTGCTTATTGTAAACAGTGCAATCCCTTTCTGTGGTTCACCAACTTTTGTGGCCATCTAGCTGGCCAGCCAGGGACTAGGAAATGGTGGCTACAAGGCACACATGTTTTGGTCTTGAGAAGGCCTTGGTTGTGCTGACAGGTGTTATGCCTTATGAAATGGACAGTTCATACTGCACCTCTGCTTGTAGCTGTGAGGAAAGGAAGTGGAAAGAAAAATAAGTAAGGTGCAAATACAAGAGGGCACAAAGCATATTTGTGTAGTTTGAGGTGACTACTGAAATATGGTATAGATGTGAAGAAAACTTTGCATTGAAGAAAAAATGGATGGAACTTGAGGAGGAATGGAAAGTTGACATTGGTATGGAGATGTGTTGAGTGGTATGTAGAGGGAAGCATGTTTCAGGGCGATATGAAGTCTTTTACAAGATCTTTTGTTTGGGATTTGTGTTCTTAAGAAGAGAATAATACTGTGTTATTCCACGTTTGGATTTGTGTCCGAAGTGCAAGTGCTCAGCATAGTAAGCATCTTGCAGGCTTCACTTCAGATCCTTCTTTGCCACATCCATCAGCAGCAGGATGAAACGCATCTCACTGACAGCTGAACTGCTCCTGGAGCTCCTCCTCTCCAAGGTGGCAGTGATGGACTGGTGTCATCATTTCAGTCAGGTCTGCAGTGAAGATACTGCTAGCGCCTAGCTAGGGGGAAGCTAATGTACCTTGGAATGTTGGTGTGGGATATTTTTTTGTTTGGTTTTTCTATGATTCTGAGATAAAAGTAAATAAGAATGCTATAGAAAATAGTTTGTAGGGATCAATCTTAGTGCCATCCTGCAGCGAGTCTCTGGCATTAATATAGAGACATCTCTGCCTGTTATTAAGCTTACAGAGGAGTTCTGTCTGGGCCATTTATGGATATAATGAGCATATTTGGAAAAAAAAAAGCTTTAAGTTCCAGGTTATCTGTCCAACTTCAAAACATGATTGAGAGCATTGACAGATGCACACATGTGGACAGGTAACTGCTTGCTTACCAATCAAAATTGGGGCAATCCAAGAAATGTCCCTGTGCTACACAAAATAAAAATAAGTTTGTTCACGCTGAGTGCCAGCCTCGAGGCATTTGTGACTTCCAGAGAAAAGTTTATAAAGCAAACACTAGGCCCATGTTTTATTTTCCTCCATAAATGATGATGGGCCTAGTGATGAGTTTGCCACCAATTGGCAGACTTCCCATATACTTGCTAGGAAAGGAAAGAGCTCAGCAAATAGCTATTGTGAAATCAAAGATGGTTTTCAAAAGAAAAAGAAAATAATGCTAGATAAATTTATTTGGGAAGGAAAACTGGAATGTAGAAAAATTAGTGGAAGAGAAAATTGTCCCCTTATCTTTTAAATTGTGTGAATGTCAGAAGTACCATCCAATTGTTATGTAAACATAACCATGGGATGGTTTAACTTCTAAAAGTCTAATGAATGCATCAAGCCAAGTAAAATATTCATTAGTGTAATTGGTTCAGTTCAACCTCTCAAGGCTACAGCTTGGAAATATACACACTATTGCCTTTAGAAATGCAGCATGTTGATTCACCAGCCATTTTGCTCAACTCATTTTCATTCCATATGCTTGCTATACTTTGCAAAATATAATTAAGTAACTGAGGTAGCAGTTTGCAAGCAATATTTGATACATTTCTAAGCCAAAGGTTTAGTGGTATCCAGAGTAAAACCTGTTCAGTTGCAATACACATCAGAAATATTTAAGATATTCTTGTATTAAAATAATTGGATGTGGAAGTACTTATACAAGTGATAATAATATAGTAAAAAGTTATTTGTTCCCAAAATAGTTATCTGTTTGTTAATTCACTTAGATATGCCTAAATGAAGTGTAAAATTCATTAATGTGCTAGCTAGACAGTTTTCACTGTAGGAAGCTGGTTTTAGTGTCATATGATGGATTCATCATACCCTCATAGGTTTTCCTCTCTCCTCCCCTCTGTGCTGGGCATCTGCCTCGGACCATATGGTTTTGGAAAATTTCAATTGAAATTCTTCTGTCAAGGAGCTGAGCTAGAGAAAGCCTAACTTGCTTACAATTGCTAAAAATGTTGTAGAGACCTTCTGTTTCCATGCGGAGGAGCAGGAACTTGAAGCTTAGCACAGGCGGGTAGCTTGTGCCAGGGACAGGCTTTTGCTTTCGATGAAAGTCTGCCGAATATTGGCCGACTTGTGTACCTTTCACAATTTCTTCATTTCCAACAGAGACTTGCTAGAGTCTCTTGTGACTGTGTCCTCATGAAACCTGTGTTCTCTGGGATTTGATGAGTCTCTTGTGACTGTGTCCTTATGAAACCTCTCTTGGCTTCTCTTGCTGGCACATCTATAGATGGCTCTATCCTGTCACAGGTCCAGTGCATGGTCCAGGTGCTTGTGTGCCATCACCACAGGTGGCAGGGCAGGCTGGTGGAGCTCTGCATTGTCCTCAGTTGGCGTTTTAGCCATCTGCCATTGCCAAACGTGGGTTCTTGTGAATGACCACTGACTCTAAATGTTAGCCCTGCTGTGCAGTTCCCCATACCTTCCTGACCCAGCATATCGTCACGATGGTTAAAAGCGAGCGTAAAATTTGACATAGACATTGGCACTCTTCTGGCTGGTCTGCAAAGCTAAGCACAGAGGTTTAGTGAGTATTGATTCTGTTGCAGAGACAAATAGGTGTTTCTCAAAATGCACCTTTGCAGCTGCTTGTGGGTCCTTCAACTACCGCTGCTGCCATGATGTTTTTAAAAAAAAAAAGCAACTCCTGGAATAAACACCCTGCTGCAATGGTATGTTGAGAGTGTGCTGGCAGGGCAGCCCTTGCTGGGGATGTGGGTGAACGTGCCCTTGGAGCCAGCAGCTCTGTGGGAGGAGGCAGAGGCTGGCTGCTGGGGAGCCCTGCTGGAGCTGAACAGGGTGAAGCAGAGAGGGCTTGGGGAGCTGCTGGGCAGAGTGGGGACACACGTGTAGGCTTAGCAGCTTGCATGGGAGGGAGCCAAAACTGAGAGTCCCATAGCAGCTGAAGCCTGATTAATTCCTGTTTCAGTGTTTTTGGTCATTTTTTCAAGTGTCATGCGTGCCTTGGTGGTTTGTGAATGGGGATCAGATTAAAAGAATTATTTGAGTCTCTTTGACTTTATTTTTTGTTTGTGTTCGTGCATCTTTTCTTTTGCTTAGCAAGTGTGAGCGTTCCAAATAATCAGAGGACTAGGGTAAAGACTTTTATTGGTCTTATTCCCCTGTTGCTACCTTTGGCAAAATGTCGTTAGAAAAACAACATTTTGGATCTGATCATCAAATCACTGTGCATGTTTTTCACATGCCTCTTGAACTCTTCCAATTAAGTTTTTAACCCCTGTATAACTGCCTTTCCTGCCTTTCTTCATTAAATAGTTTCCTGGTTTCAAGCAGGATGGCTGAGAAAGATAGAATATTCCACAGTATTTTAAAGAAGCACAGTTTATAAAAATTGATGAGCTTCTTAGATGATGTAATCTAAAAAGAAAGACTTAATAAAACAGCCTTCTTTTATCAAAATACAAAACTTAATGTTGACTGAACATTGAATCAAAGAGCAAAATGTCACTATTCCTGCATTTCTTTTTTATTTCTAGCCATATATAGCTTTGAGAATATTATTCTTAAAGCAATGAAGTCTACTTCTAGCACAGAGCAACTCTTTATGAGCAATTTTCACTGGCTGATTAAGAAAGCTGTGACATAGCTATTTACATATTGCCAGTAAATATGGTCTTGCACTGTTACCACATTGAGATCTTGTTCCATTAGTAAAATTTTATATAGTAACAAATGTAATTTTTGTACTGAAGTAAGTACACTAGCTAGAAAGTGTTTATAGACAGCCTTTAATATCATGCTCTTGGTCTGTGCCTGATACTGTATGGTGCTGGTGATAAGAGTAAAGAATTAGGAAAAATGCCAGTGTGGGCACTGTGGAATTCATTATTGCAGTGGGGTTCAAGATCTTGCTAGTGTGATGTTTATGGATATGGTTGATGTGTTACTTGGTGAAACATTTTAAAAATGCATTGTAGTTTGTATGTGCATAATGCTGTAGCATTATGATATTTTTGTAATATCAGTAATGAAAAATGTACTGTATCTCACAAGAGAGACCTGGTTTTTCTGATAGGCTGTGTATTTCCCTCTTGTCACTGATGTTTGAAAACCTTTTGGTCAGTGTAGAGCTTAGGTGATTATATGAACCACGTGGGAACAGGAAACATCTGAAGAGTCTTTTTCCATTTGTGCTAAACAGAGTGAGGATTAATTGAAGTGCACTACCAAGGAAGACTAAACAAGCATCTCTATCTTTTTTTCATGATTATTTACGTGATGTTGTAAAATCTCTCTGCGTCTTTCAAATACACAATGTTCTCTTGGATCATAACATTCCTTTGTTTTGTGGACTTATTTATAAAATAAGCATAAGTAAGCATGTAGGACTTAGTTGTGTTAGTTCCCCATACATCTAAGTAGACTTTGCTCACGATAAGTATTTCCCAAACGACTGAAGATGTTTTGCATAATGGCAAAAATTTCCTTGGCATTTGCACCCCAGCCCCGTGAAAGCTTAGTTAGGACTTTATGTGCCAATGCACGCAGAAGCCCTCTGATCATCTGGGTGTCCGCCCACGGGTAGATGTAAAGGACAGAGGGGGTCCTGTTGACTTCTGTAGGGCTGCTGTGCGCTGAAAGCATGCATGTGGTGCCTTGCTGGTCTGAGGTCCACGTTGTAGCCTGTGCAGTAAAGCACAAAAACTGAGATCTGCTCTGTGTGGTGCTGGCAATGTGTACGTTCAAAACAAGAATTCCTACTGGCAGAACAAACAGCTTCATTTTATTGTCTCCTTGAAACAGACCTAGCGAACTGCAAGTGGTCAGTTTCTCAAAGGGCGCACCTAAATAGATCCTTGTTTTCAGAGATGGAGACCAACCCCCTCAAAGGTGAATCACTCAGAAGCACAACAACAACAACAGAAAAACCCAGCCAGGGATTTTATCGTGACGCACCCAGACCAGCAGCAGCCCCGGAGGTCGATGCTGTGGGCTGCAAGGTGCGATCTGCCGGGCTGTGTTCCGCGCGGTGCCTCGGCAGCCCCGCGCTCGGCCAAGGGCTATAATTAGATTAGCAGCCTGCTCGGCAGCGGTGCCAGCCTGCGAGCCTCAGCGAGCATGTGCTGGATTCCGCATGTGCCTCCCGCTTATTGGCGGCCGGGGTTGCTGCCTGCCGGTTTGATAGGTTTCCCCAGTAATCTTTATGCTGCATTACAGACATAGATACAGAGGTACTGCGTGCGTGCAACGGGAGAGGTGCTCAGCTTGTAGCGTAAAAGAAAGCCCACAGATGAAAGGCACTGGTCTTTGTTGCAAAGCATCACTACTTAAGGACTGCTAGCTGGGAGCGGAGAGGTCAGTGAAGGAGTTTTACTTGGTGGTAATTACTTTCAGGTCTTTATCTCTCTGGTAAAACAGTCATGCATGAAATGAATACTGTTAATCATGTCATCTGTTTAATTTGATCTTGCTTTCGTTAATATCATGTATACTCTGGTGGGAGAGCCATCAGATTACAAAACATATCATTCGAGTGGGTTCAGTTCAAAAATAGAGTGTATTTGTACAAGAATATTGCTTTCATTTGAAATTTTGAGCCTGTGCATGAGAGTGATTTTACTGGTTGCCTTTTGTTATGCTAATAGAAATATTTCTTTTATTGGAATGTTTTTTGCCGAGCAATTGAATTAGAGCATTTATAACTATTAGCATATGAAGATAAATCTGTAAATATTGATCAATGTAAAGAATAATTTTGTGAAGTATTCTTTAATATGATCATAGCAATAACTATCTTGATGGTTCTCTTGCAACAAGGTAGAGGGATGAGGAGTATTATGCTATTGTTCTTTCAACAAAGATGCTGGAGCCTTCATGTTTGGGTGGATTCTTTGTTTCATCTACTGGCTTTTATTTTAAGTGGCTTTCAAAATGAAACTGAAGCTATTCAGCCTGGTATATTTCAATATATCCTTTGCTTGCACATACATGTATTTTATACGTATTTATTGTTCTCAAAGGCTGAATTTTGGCCCAAAGCCTTGTTTATTGTGAGAACTGCCTTCAGCAGTAGAAAGAAACAAGATATATATAAGCCAACCTTTTAATCTGATTCTGAGACTATTACAGTGTTTATCATAGCGTCATACTCATTTAAGTTCTTTTCATACTTGACCTACGCATCAATTGATCACAACTTTTCCTATAAAAAGCATGCATGTTTAATGAAAACATTCTACAGTGAAAGCTGTTCAGAACAAAAGCAAGCAAGCATAAAGTATAAAAAAAAGGTCTCATAATGTAGTCATGACTCATTTGATGAGTTTTGAATATTAAGGCTGACTGCTGAGACTTCAGAGTTAATGCCCTTGTCTGTGTCAGACTCCAGAGCCCACATGAACTTGTATATTAAGTCACCAGTCATCTGGCTGGCTGGCTGCCACCATGCGTCCGAGGTACGAGTAGATTGTCTCAGCCAGGATCAGAAAGGTGTTAGGAACAGAAGCTATTTTGGTATTAGTCTTCATTCTTCCCTCTGCACTTATCCTTGAAGAGTTTTTTTTCTAATGTATAAACCAAAGTAAAATTTAGGTTGTTCCCTTTTAAAGTATGTGGTATGAAACTGTGTTACCTTCTGAGTAGATACCGTCAAATGTGAGCATTTATTCAGTTATCAACTTTATGTGGCAGTGGGTACAGCAAAGATACATTCTTTATTATTTGTGATTGTATATTCAGATAGGAGAGTATTTGGGAGGTTTAATCACAGCTAGTACATAACAGTTTGTTTGAAGTTTTGCTGTTGACTAAAACAGGTAACTTGGTATCTATTTTAGTCAAGAGCAAGTTGTTTTTCATATTCCAGGAGCTGTTTGCGAAGTTGTTTTCTTTTAGGCAGACTTGGAAAATGGCATTTTTGCAATGTGACAGTTAAGCCTGGACAGGGAGGACTCAGTATGAAGTCATATTGTTCTTGATCTGTTTCATATTCCCTCATTGCCCCAAGTTAACAACCAAAAGTGTTTTAAAGATGCTAAGCTGATTTATGCCTTCTGCCTTTTTTAACAGAGGCTCACCTTAAGTAATTTGTCCATGGTTTTATAACCTTTGCAACAGCATCCCTTGAAGGAGTAACTGAAATCAATGTTAGTAATAATGAAATGTAGAAAGTAAATATCCTCAGCTGAATCACATGTTTACCATATCCAGACAAGTGGGTTTCCAAGAGAGGAGAGGCAGATATTTTCTACTCCATGTATTAGGCTATTCTAATAAGCAACATAAGGTATGTCTGGAAGAATGCTGTAAAAGTTATATTTTTGGTGGTGGACACAGGTAATACCACCACCCACTGGAACTGCAATAGATGCACCAGCAGCTATTCAGGTGTGGATTTCTTTGCCTCCAGAAAGAACCGTGATGATCTATGCAAGCATCACAAGAAAACGGGACAGTAGTGAAACTAGAACTGGTAATTTAACTTTGCAATAGCTCAACAGCAAGGAATGTGCTACTTTGGTATTGCTTCATTTTGTTACAAACTCATTTTTCTTCTCGGTAAACTAAGAAAATAAATTGAAGCAACAGTTTGTGAATTACCCTCTAAAAAGTTGACATCCTTGTTGCTAGAAGAATATTTTAACTATAACCAGTGTATTGCTCCAGGAAATCTAACACACTTCAGATTATTGTCAGTGAGATTTTGTATTCAAGCTTTGTCAGTGAATTTCTTGATGCAAAAGTTTTTAATTACTCTTTTGTTAGGAGATGTACGCATAGCATGTTTATGTGCCTCTGTGAACTGTTCTCATTTCTGGTGTGTTGTCCTGTAGTTAAATCTCCAAGTCCTTTGTTATGTGTAAAGAAAACTTTTCTTTCCCAACAGGAATAGAGTATGTATGTGGATATACATATGTGTGGTAAAGGCACAAAAGTATGTTGTGAAAATCAAGACCTCAAGTGTTTAATTTATATATGCAGGTAAACGTGTAAATACATATATATTTTCTACCATATAACGCTAACATACGTTTGTGCAGAAAACACTTTCAATGTCATACCAGTATTCTTGTCATAATCCAATAGAAATACTCTTGGAAGAGTAATGTTAGAAACACCAGATTTGGCTGCTGGCTGGAGATGGGATATGTGCAGTAGACTGAGTGGCTGTAATAAACAGTGCTGCACTAGCTCTGCTCTATTAAGATATTATGTCGTTTTACTGCTATGCATATAAGTGAATTTTGCATTACTTAAACCCTTACAAAGTCCAAAGGGGAAAGATGATACTTAAGGTTAATGCATTTTTTTTGTAGCCTGTTAGCAATGAAAGAGATACTCCAGAAAAAGTCGTAAGGATTTAAAGTATTACCACAGTGTTTATTTTGCAGGATTTGTACTTACATGCCTTACAGTTTTTAAGTTGAGTAGAAGCCAGTGATATATGCATAAAGGTTTATATTAGAACGAGAAAAGTGACATTGTGCCCTAAAGCTCCTTTTTGCTTTTCCTCTGTTTTTGGAACCAACTCCAGTTATTACTTTACTGATGAAATTACTATCGGCTTAAATGGTCAAGACATTCAGTAGCCCATCTATAAATGCTTATTATAACACTTTGAGAGTTCACAGGAAATCAGTAGCCTGTTTTCTGTATTTTGTTGAGTGAAGGTCATTTCATTCTTCAAGTCTGAAGACTTTTGGGATGGGTGAAGGTGCAGGATGAGCCCTCTTGGCAGAGATTCCCTCTGTGGGCTCAGCACAGTGTGCATCAGCTTGGGAAGGCCTTATTGTTGTGACACTCTTCCCACACTGATGCAGCAGCACTGTTTAATGGGGTCCAAAATGTTCCTTGTATGCAGACAGCTGTTGTTCCAGTTCAGGGACATGTCCTCCCATGCCCTGGGACTGGGCACAGGAGAGCTGGTGGCAGGGAATGTCTGCCCTGCCCTGCTGTCCCCTCCTGCAAGGCTCTTCGCCTGGCACAAGTTACCCTGGGGACTAACCATGTGGATTTAGAAATTGGATGAATGAAGTATGTCTAGCTTTAGGCAGCTGTGTGTCAGACATTTGCAATGTTAAGAGTAGAGTCGAGTCTTATAGAGCAGGAAGTGAAAGTGGCTCTTTTTTGCAGTCCTCACACTGGTATGGTGAATTAAAAGCCAAGTGGATATTAATCTTTTTACACTTAATCTCCTGTTATGATTAATTTAAATTGTTCTTAAATGTATTACCTGCAGGAGTAAGTGTGACTTGATAGATTAAATGCAGAATACAACCAGCAAATAATAATCCTGGACGCTATTGTCTGCATAATCCTGGTAATGAGATTCCTGTCTTAATTTCACACTGTCTTTCATGGATGTGCTTTGGCCACCTGTAGACACAAATATTTGCTGCATCTTTCCATGAAGCACCTGAAGCTTCCAACCCTGATCCTCACTTTGTATATATGTCATTTTTAAACATTAATTGTCCATTCCATAACAGATGTTATTTGGGTTTGTGCCCTGTTGTGTAGCTGTTGCATACTTCTGTAGTATATTGGTTTATTAATTGAAACAATATTTATACCTTGATGATAATTCTATGGCCATCTACTTATTTGGCTGCTTATCTGTTGGGTATTGTAGAATAATTTTACTGTGTCATCCATACTTTCCTGAATGTGTGTAATACAAAAACCCTGATTAATGACAAAGAAGGATATTAAATTCTTGCTTTTCATTTAAGAGAGCTTAACATTGTGAAAGTTGGTAGACTAAACCAAAGATCATTCTACTTCCTGATCAGGAAGTCTATAAAAACAGTGCTGTAAGAAAGTAATGCAATGTGTCAGAAGACTTGTGCATGTTAGTGCTGTTTAACTGGAGAGAAACATGAATATCTAGATTTGCAGTGGTATGCACATTTTCACAAATTCATGAACATTTGGCTGTTTCATCTGTTTAGGGTCCTTTAGAGTCCATGGATATAAGTGGATTTTTTAAGGTCTTGTTTTGTATATAATGTTACTGAAGGAGAAATGTTAATACAATGTGGTGTGTTGGCCTATAATACAAAGGCACAATATGATACAGTGTCTGTGCCAAAATGTTTCCTGCCTGTATAATCTAGGCAGAAAAAGGCTGGACTGGAAGGGAGAAACGGAGACAATAAAGATGAATTATCTTTTATGTGACCACAAACTGTGGAGTTGCAAGGTAGACTGAACAGTCTGTGCTTTAGGATTATAAACCATCACTGCAAATATCCTCAGAAAGAGTGAAAAATATAAGATCAGTGTAAGTATTCCTGTCTATATAAGCGCTTAGAGTACAAACTTCCTAGGATAAGGATGATTTCCTTCTGTCTCAATGTCATAATTGTCACTGGGTATTTTGGGCATTGCAGTCATCTGGAAATGAGTGTGCAGCTTTGTATTTCTACTGTGACATTACAACAGCAGGCTAGTCAGAAGATGTATGAGGGATGTGATAAATTGTATCACTTCCACTACTGTTACATCAGCCCTACTGTAATCCATGGTTCTGTGCCGTGTGGTGTCCCTTATTTTCCTTTACCATATTGTGCAGTGCAGAGGTTGCTATTTAGGCCCCTAACTCTCCAGGGACTGGGTAAAGTCTGGCAGGGGCTGTGCAATTGCTGTAAATTTTCTGTGAAACACAGGTACCATGGAGGGTGCAGCAGAAGAGGACCTCCGAATATGATGATGTCATTATCCTCCAGTGTTTTGGTGCTTCTTGTTTCTCTTCACCACTGTTCTCTCCTTGCTGCCACCACCTTTCTAAATTTGTCTGCTCCATTTTCCCATTTAAATCTACCCTTCTTTTTTTCCCACTTTCTCCAATCCCTCTTTCTGCCCTTCAGTTTCTACCTGTCATTCAACCTTGGGCTCTTTGATATCTTTGCAGCCACCTCCCCCTTTTTAGGAGGTGGATATCTTTGCTGGTTTCATCTGGGGTAGTTGAATTTCTTCCCAGTGGCTGTATGGGGCTGTGTTTTGGATTTGTGCTGAACACAGGCTGATAATCTAGAGATGTTTTTGTTATTGCTCAGCAGGGCTTACACAGAGCCAAGGCCTTTCCTGATTTTTGTGCTGCCACACTGGGGAGGAGGCAGGGGGTGCATGGGAGGGTGGGAGGAGACACAGCCAGGACAGGTGACCCCAACTGACCAAAGGGCTATTCCAGACCTTATGGCATCATGTTCAGTGTATACAGTGGGGGAAGAAGGCAGAAGGCTGGTTGTTTGGAGTGATGGTGTTTGTCTTACCAAGTCTCTGTTCTGTGTGATGGGGCCCTGCTCTCCCAGCAGTTGTCTGAACACCTACCGGCCCATGGGAAGCAGCAAAGTAATTCCTTGGTTTGTTTTCCCTGTTTGAACTGTCCTTATCTCAACCCATGAGTTTTCTAGCTTTTACCCTTCCTATTCTCTCCCTGATCCTGCTGGTTGGGAGAGTGAGCGAGTGGCTGCTGACTGGAGGTAAAGCACAACAATATCCAAAAATACCACTTGTGCAGAGGTGCCCAAGGATGGCACACAGGTGAAGAATGTAAATTCTCTTACCAAAGATTTTTTAAGTTATTATGTATTTATTTGTTGGAGCAAGATGTCCTTGACTCCTGCTTGGAAAGCTCATTCTGACAAATACAAATTGTGCCCCTGACCTTTTCAAGTCTGACATACCTGCTTTTTTTCTCTCAGCCAGTTACCTCTTTACTGAAAGCAAGCATCTCCGTTCATCTTCCTGTCATCTCTAGATCAGGCCTTTCTCGAGTGATTTATGAGCTTTGCTGACCACTTTCTGCAAACAGGGCTCCTTTCTGTCATGCCTTCATGCAGGTTCCTCACAGCAGCTGTGTTTCTATAAGAGCTTGACCCAAGGAGCTGCTTCTGCTCCTCCTGCTCTTCAGAGGTGTCTCAGAGAGTTGTGGCGCGTTACTGACCCGAATTTTGACAGCTTCACTGGTGCCTACAGGGCTCCAAGATGTGTGGGTACTTACCTGCCCTAAAGTCACATTTATTTTGCTCTTCTTCTTTTGCTAGCACTTGGCCTGTTTGCCACACTGGGTGCCTAAAGGATCCTGCCACAGGCTGTCCACTGGAAGAAGATTTTTCAGACTGCCTTCATTAAATCCTCACAGAAAAACAGCCAAGCAGATTATGCTTCAATCCTGTGATAAAGTATACAGGATTTGGGTTCTTCATCTGTAGTGTAACTTGATGAGGACTATTGTATGTGTAGAAAAACTGGGAGGCTTTTTTACTATCAACTCTGATTTTGAGCTCCCTAAAGAGACGGAGTTTTTGAAAGTATTTTCTCTTTCCTTATGCTACAAAACCACTTCTACTTTCATATTTTATTTCAGCAGGAAGTACTGAAGCCTAAATTTGCAACTCTTAAGCCTAAATTTGCAACAAAGGCATGTCTATAACTAACTCCTAAAACACATCCATTCTTAGAAAACATTACAGATACTAAATCCATCTGGTGTTCAATTACCACTGATTTTTTATAACTACTTTTACTTCTGGTTTTGTGGAAAATAGTCCTGGAAGCATTAGGATGCCTAGGATCCTACACAGAGCTTATTTTTTTTTCTTTCCCTGCTTTTCACTAAAATTAATTATGGAATTTTTAGTGTGTATCAATACCTGATCAGGGAGAGTAAAGAACATGGAGCCTTGTCAGTGGTTTCCCATGACACGACAGGAAGCAACGGGCACAAACTGAAGTACAGGCAATTCCATTTAAATGTAAACAAACACTTTTATACCCTGAGGATGGTCAAATGCTGGCACAGGTTACCCCAAGAGGTGGTGAAGTCTTCACCCTTGGAGATTTTCAGAACCCAGCTGAAATGTGGTCCTGGGCAACCTGTTCTAGGTTCAGCAAGGGCTTGAACTAGACAGGCTCCAGAGGTGCCTTCCAGCCTCCGCTGTTCTGTGATTCTGTTACTAGAAGTCTCCAAACAGCAGACCAAGCTGGCCTTGCAACTCTAGGCAAGTTATTTTTTTTTTATATTAATTCTGCAATCCAAATGGTATAACATTTTATAGCTGGGTATACCCTAGGTATGAGTGTACACATGAATAGGTATGTGTACACCTACCTATTTCTGTATCCAGTGTAAACATACTTGGAAACTAGGACAAGCTGGAAAATATCAGAGATGGAAAAGGGAGGAGTGGAATATTTGTATATATCTATTTTAAATAATCTAATGTCATTTCATACAGGCCACACACGCTTTATGCATTCATTGAGGTCTTTTTCCCTTCCCCATAAATATGCTACATCAGTACAGTAAAAAAAAAATGCTGGATAAAATTGCTTTAAAGAAAGCTTTATTTTTATTAGGTAATTTCTCTTGGGCACTACTTATACATAATTGCATCTTTGTTCTGGTGCACATTGAGTGTAAGTGGGAACAAATCATCCAGGAGGAGATCTGGAGGAGAGAAAGCAGGGAGCAATAGGCTCTGGGTCAGAAGAGGGAGGTTCGCCCTCAGCTAGACTCCTCTTCATCAAAAAGGTAGCTCCAAATTAAGCAGTAAACAGATAAAAACTGGCCTAGGTTTATGTATCTATATAGAGTACTCAATACTTTGGATTTTTTCAAATACTTTTTGGAGTCCTACATGTGCATAATTATGGCTTTGCTGGTATTCAGCCCTATTTCTGCAGCCCACAGCTGTGTCTGGCTGTTTTACAGTGTTCTTGAAAACTAGAAAGCTGGACAAGGCTGACTGCTAAAATTACATGTAGTCTCTTGGCATATAGGTGATCCTGGGGGGTAGTGTTGGAGGAAGATGTCTGTGAGCATCCTTTGTTACATGAATTGGATACTTTGTGGGGAAAAGGAGACACTTGCACAGTTCCTCATCATGTCCCTTCAAAGCCATGGATCTTGCCTTACAGTATTATCGCATTTTCTTTCTCCTTTTCAACCCACATTAAAGTCAATCTTCCCCTTCATTAAATGATGACCATTTTGTTGTTTGGGGTTGAAGAGATTTTGTTTGTTTATACCTTGGCCAAGGTAAGTGACAAAGCATTGAGACTTGAGGTTTTATATATGAAGTTGAAAAAAACATTTATCTTTCTTCTCATAAGCATTTGGATTTTTATTTAAGTAAATGGTAATGCCAAGCTCGCTCTTCTGACTCTTCATGGTCAAATATGATGTGGGGTTTAGTTTTTCCTGCCTGTTCATAGGTCTTGAAATAACTTCTTAGAAATGCACTTGCAAAAATAACAGCAGTAATAATAAAATCTGTTTTGAAGATGAAAGAGAGCCAGACTGGTTCTGAGAGCTTGTTTAGCTCCATGTTTAACACACCAGCTTCAATCACAACTATTGGAAAGTTTGGAACTCTTTTTTTTGCTGTTGAATTTTCAAAAACTAATCTGATAAACCCTTTAATCCTTACGAACTGTACCGTTCATTTTAATTTAGCAGTTACGCCTTTTACACTTGAATAGATTACTTTCTTGGCTCAGTGCAGTTGCCTTTTGAAAGTCATTTAGAGATATCCACTGGTAGTGAAGTTGTCTTGTCAGGTATCACAAACATGCAGGAAGAATGAATGGGTTTGCGCTGACAGTCTCCCTTCCCTGCTCTTCTTTACCTCCTTGCCTGTGTGTCTTTAATCATCCCTTCCTCTCTCTGTCCCCCAGCCCCTTTTCTTTCCAAATCTATAATGCTCATGTTTGCTGTGATTTTCAATTTCAAAGACTGTCAGGCCATCTGAAGCAAGAAAAATTCCTGTTCATATTTTAAAGTGTGAAACTTGCTTTTCATTTCCTTTTCATGATATATCTGGAAATGTTCATACGTATGATGTGACATTCTTCAGTAAGAGTGGGACCTGCCTTTAACTGAAGCTGCCCTGCAAGTCAGAGGTCAGCTCGGTGCTGCCACCAGCGAGCTAGCACGGGCTGTCAGCAGTGTGACTGTTGCCTTCTTTCATGGTTCTGCCCTTCCAAACTCCACAGGGAAGAGACAATGGAATTGTCAGAAGTTCCTGTTAAGCTGCTTGAAGCATTTACATGGTGTTCCCCAAGGAAGAGTTTCCTTGGAGTTTACTGGGTTTTCCTTAGGAGCTTGACATCAGACCTTCAAAATGGGGTTAGCCATAGTGCCTTCAACATGTACCAGGGTGTAAGTTTCCTGCTTTTCCTCACTGCTGGAAAGGAGTTTTCATTAAGTGTGGAGGATGTTTCTTCCCAAAGCCTGCCAGTTTGAGGATTCTGTCACACCAAGCCCAGTGGTGATGAAACAACTACAAGTTCCACCAAGGTAGACTTGCACCAGGGGCTTTTATGTAGAGCACGGTGACAGAGGTGTGACTTCTTGAGATTGTTGCAATGTTTGGTTTCTTTCAGCCAGAAGTACCAATCAAAACGTGACTCTGTACCTTGCACTACTGCATCAGTGCCCTTGCTCTGCTATGGAAAAATTTGGGAGCTCTGAGTGTTTTTGTAAAGAGGAGAGAAACCCAGCTATGGTGATGCCTTTGGGGACTCCATTTGAGTTTTGTCTTCAAAATGAAATTGTTTATTGCATTTAGAAAATAAGGAGCTAAGACAGGTGGATGAGGTTAATTTTTCCTACTGGTTTATTTCAATTTTTTACACTGGTGGGAGAAGTCAGGTGGCCCAGTTACTAATGCAGAATTGATACAGCCTCAAAAAAAGTAATTGCATTTTTCCTTCTCAAAGAGAAAAACCGTACTAAGTGTAATTCTGTTTCAGTCCCCATTGCATCTAGCATGATTTTAGCACAGTTTTGGAATCCAGGGGGATTTCCTTACTTCACATAAGCTGTCACCTGAGGTGATTTGTACTTCTTTAAATGTACTCTCCCTTGAAACTGAAGTCCTTATATAGTCTACATAAGTTTTGAATGCTTGGATTGCCTTTGATATAGTTAGATTAAAACTTTTATTTCTGTATAGATGTGGGGTTTGTCTGTATAATTATTAAGTACATGGAAACAGGGCTAGCATTAATCTCCCTTTTAAGTTGTCCTCTGCTTAGCTGGAATCTTTAATTTGCTTTCAGAGCCTTTTAAACCCCTGAAGTGTCCCAATATTTCTTGTCAATAGAGGTCATTTAACATGTGTAGGAAGTGCAATTTCTGTCAAGTTAGTCTTCTGAGAGCCTTGAGCCTTAAGGAGCCTTTGTGATGATCTTTCCAGACAAAGCAGCACTTAGACTGCTTTCATAATTTCTCCATAAGGTAAAAATTCTGCAATCCACTTGAATAAGAAATATCTTTTTTTTCCTGTCTTAAACATGTTAATCTTTTATAATAACAATAATAATCAAAAATAGAGATGTAAACAAAAGCAGCCCTCACCACATAACATAGCAGTGGAATAAAAAATGACCAGTCACTCCTATCCCTATTTTATTTCTTCCAAGGCCCTCACAAGCAGGGAAAGCCCATATCTTGAAGATTTTCCCAGTGTATCATGTCTGAGATGCAGGCTTCTCTATCTGCCCATGCTATGGTATCTGCCATCCACGTGTGTTATCCTACTACTGAAGTACTCTGTTGTCACTCTCCTAGCCTGGATGAAAGCACCCTTGTCCCACTTACATCAGTTCTGAATATTGCTTGAAAGAGCACTTCCCAAAGCCTGTGGCTTTGATCATATCATCTGTCTTTACCTCTTTTGTTGGTTCCTTCTTCTCTGTTGTACCCAATATTGAAACTCTTGGTAAGATATCCTAACATTATATGTCATCTTTCATTTATTACCAAAATTTTTGGTTTCTTGTCTCCATAATGCCATCCTAAGTCACCTCGTTGTTACACTTTCAAACAGTAATCTTTGTGCTTTGTTTTACATCCTTTCCACCTGGGAAGAGCTAATACTATTTAAATAAATTCAGTGTGCTTCACTGTGTTCTTTTAATTTACCTAGTATCACCAGGCAATCTTGCAAAATGAGTATTAGTAACGTTTCAATTAAGACCTAGAAAAAGATCTTTCCAGAAGGACCTATGTTTGTGTTTGCATTGCATCTGCAGAATCATATCTGCTGGGAAGAGTTTTCTGTGCAGATGATAGGCAAAGGCTTGTAATGCAACAGAAACTTGCTGTGGTGTCACTGATTACAGAGAACAAGTCTAGTCTAGTGGCATTTCTAGGTGAATGGATTTGTCTGCAATAAGAAATACCATCAGTTACAAAAGCAAATTGTCCTGGGAAGGAAGATAAAGTATAACGTTAATACAAGATAAAGGAAATCTTAAAGAGTAATGAAACAAAATACAACTTCTTAAGGAGCTATTTGGTATTGAAGGTACTAAGCAAACTCAGTATGTGTTTTCTGGAGCTTCCCAAAATGATTTGTACATGTCTGGTGGCTGTGGGAGCAAAGGGAGACATGTCATTTTGGAAGACTTGGGTGTTGCATTGTGGCCTGGCAGAGGCGATGCCTACCTTCAGGAGCCAGGAATTGCAATAATTATTGCACTTCTCTTCCATTGACTGAGTGTTTTTCTTTATGTACAAAATGGAAGCAACATGGTCAAACCCATGTCATGGTTCCAAGCATTAATCAACTCTCTTTAATACCGTCCTGGAAACCAGTGGGGATTTTATTGTTGTCCTTTCAGGTTTGGTGGTGGGGTTTTTTAAAAAATGCCTGAAAGTCCTAAGGCCAGTTTTGTTTGACAGATTATTCAAAACTGTGCTGCATGCACTGGCTCCCAGTGGAGGCAATTGGCAATGCTACTGTGAGGTCACTCTGTTAACAAAAAGAGAACAACAACCAAAGGAAAAAAACCAAAACACCCATCACCAAAGAACCCACAACCAAACCTATTTATTGAGACCTTTACCTCTGTTTCCAGTGTTCACGTAAAAACACCTGGAAGTGCAGAGCTATTAAAATCACTGGGGCACTGTTGAAAGAAATAAAAAAAACTTCTGAACATTTACTGCTGCTAGGTGTTCAGGAGAGATTTGCAAACAGTACCTTCCTTAAGAATTAAGAAAGTATTATTTGTTTTTGTTATACTGACAATTACAAGCATAAAGAATGTAACAGGTCCCTTGGAGGTGCCAAGTGAGGTGTTTGTGAAATACCATCACAGAGGTCCACTTGGTAGCACCATACTTTCATAAGTGAAAGTCACTGGTGATAAATTAGGCCAGATAAGTTTTCAAAAAGTACTGGATACTAGTTTAAAGGAGGGAGCGAACAGAGTAAAATTAAGGAATTTCCTGGTTTAAGGATTGAAGTAAGTACAGGAAACAAGATGCACCTTGAAATTCAAATGGACTCTGAGCCTTTCTCTGTCTTAGAAATATGGTGGCCTGTTTCTTCTGGGTTTACCACAGGGGCAACATTTTGTTGAAGTTATTGTAGTGTAAAGGTAACACGTGAGAGAAGTTCACAGTTGCCATTAAGGATCACAGAAAATGAATAAAACCGCTAGGGTTGGGCAATTCCCAGCTCTGGCCTGGACTGCAGTGGGGGAAGCTGGGACAAGCAGGGGTCCCTGCAGCCCCTCACCCTGGGACAGCTCATCTCCAGGGTGGAATCCCTTTGGCTGGGGCTAAGCCAATCCTGTTGCCACAGTGCCATTGCTGTCAGTGAAGAGAAACGGGCAGGTGTGGGTATGGCTTCTCCAACCAGCTTGGGCGGTCCTTCTCCCCTGCCAGCTGTGGAAGGGACAGGGTACATGGCTTTTATGTGGCTGCAGTTTGTTGGCTGCATTGCTGTACTTGGAAAGCTGTTTCTGAACCTAACTCCTGTACTGATTACAAATGGCTTAATTTCCAGCATAAATTTTTACTTTTAGTTAGCAGCATTTCCTATGCTGATAATGTCAAACATGTTGCACTGCAGTGTGGTGTAGGTTTTTTTTTTCCCCTCCATATGTACTCTTCTGTGGAGTGAAGCATTTTTAAAAAATAAAATGGTTTTTCCAGCATAGTTTGTATAGATTGTATGCACCTAGTGTCAGTTTACAAAAGAGTGATGGAAGAATATTTGTTCAACATCAAAATCTGTGTATCCTCACATACATATATCCGTATCTATCTATACATAAAGTTTTAAAATCTGAAAGCATTTGGCATGACAATGGTGTGTGATCACAAAGGCCAAAAGTTTTGTGCAATTTGGCCAGTGCTTCCCACCGAAACTGATAACAGGTGTGGGAATTGCCTATAATGGTCACTGCCCATACATTTCATGGCTTGGGAAGAAACCAGGTCTCTACCACAGGACAGCAAGTTCAGGGACAGCTTTTCCATCTCAATTGCTTTTTAAGGCATTCGTGGTTTGTATGCGTGTGGTAACTGAGGAAAGGGTGTAGCTGGCATCTTCGCAGTTAAAAATCATCACCAGCACATGGGTGCTTTGCTGTGCCTCTCTGTGGTTCTGGGGGTTTTGGAATGTGTAAGAAAGCAGCAGCTGGAAGTGGGTTTGAAAGATGAGGAGGGATGTGTTGCTGTTGGGGCTGGGGCCATCCTGGGGCTGAGCTGGTGTGTTCGTCATGTACCTGTCTGCATGTTGAGAGGTGGGTGTGCCCGTCCATTGACTGAAATTTCTAAAGGTTTGCTACTAGTTGCTAAGCAACTGCAAAACACTTCAGAACAGGATTTTTTTTCCTTACCCAAGGACTGTTTTTGCAGCAGGTAGAGGAGAGGGGGAGTGAGGAGCACTGTGGGGTAGCTGCCCAGAAGCCCTTCTCTTTCCTTCCACATGCCACGGCCAAGGTGATGGAGGAGGACCCAGTCTGATACTCTGATCCCCTTGCAAATTCACAACTCTTTCACACTGTTACAGCAATTTCATTTTTTTGCCACGTACATAAATATTGCTCTCAGCAAGAGAAAACGCTGTATTTTAAACATTCCTCTGACCAGCAGTGAAATTTTTCAGTAAAACATTGGTGTTTTAAGGAAGACAGTTGTGCAGCAAAGGGACATAACATGAGAGGTCTGATGATGGTGATCCAGAAATGCTCTTCACCTTTAAAGGACAGGATGCTCTCAGCGTAGTCATCACTGAAAATAAGTTTTGCACAACCCCATCAGTTCACACATTATAAAAACAACCAGGTGTGTGAATTGTTTTGGCAGTTGGCATCCCATCTATTAAGTCATAAGTTCTACAGTTGGTATTTCAAATTATTTCCTATAAATGATGTCTTACATGTAAGGATTATGTTCAAGTGATTGCAGCTTGAAATTGGTTGGTGTCTCATGCATTTTTATCACCAAAATACAATGTCCTTGTTGGCAGTAGCTTAGTTTTGGTATTTGATTTGTTTTCAAGCACCTTACTTTTACAAGTCATGTATTGTTTTTTGGCAGAAAGGCAGCTGCTTGGAATTCAGAGCCACTAGTTTGCAGTAACAGTTGTTGGTTCTGGTCCTTATTGGTTTTTCTTTCCAATTAAGATGCAGCTGTTATGACTTCTGGAGTGAGGGAGGATTATTTTATCTAATGATGTAAATGGGATAATACTGAAGCAAGGATCTGTCCTTCAAAACAGCTGAGAAAAGACCAGGTTGTGAGGCCTCAGTGTTTAGTGAGAAGTACCCCGGGCTGTGATTTTTGTGACAAACTGCATAAAAAGATCTGGTGTTTCTTTTCTCATGTAAATGGAAGGGAATTAATGATTCAGAGAAGATTATCCTAAAGGATTTTTCACACTGCATCTTTTACAACATAATAGGGGAATGTACAATTGCTAATGCCTTTGAACTTGGTTTTTTGTGACATTTGGAGCACTTGCAGATATAGCACTTTTGTACTTTTTAGGGAGTAAAAATAAGATTGTGGCATTTTCAACTTTTTTGCTCAAGTATGTGTTCATTGCTGTATATGAAAAATCCCTGAGCCACCTTTTGTTTTAGTTATAGCCTAAAAGCTGTAATCAGCAGAAGAGGAAGCCAGACACACAAATCATTGCAGTGTATTGCAGACTGGACAATTCTGTTAAACCAGCCATTTAAAGTTAGGAAGTCAAGCAGGCTAGAGGTGGACAATGATTTCAGCTTTATGTGTAATTTCACTTTGGTGGCTCATTCATGCATATTTGTTTTTTGAAAAGATTGTAATATACTCATTCCCCAAACTCCACCCATACAGCAGAAAGTCACTCCCACCTAAGTACATCCACTCTAGAAATCACACGAGTTAAACTGTTGCACTGTTTAACATACATATACATACATAGAGAGACTGTGTGTATGTACGAATGTATATATGCCACTACACACGTATATAGAGTATATTTTGGCTGTTCTCCTTTATGTCTTNACGTATATAGAGTATATTTTGGCTGTTGTTCTCCTTTATGTCTGCCAGATGTGATTTTTTGGAAAGGTGGAGTAGGATGGGAATCCCATGGTACTCTCTCCTTTGCTGTTGTTTCATGGGACAAAGGAAGACGAGGAGCAATTGTGGGCTCTTATAAGTCTTCTTAGAAGGATTTGCATTCTGTCTTTGGACGCTGTTTCTTCCTTTTCCTCCAGCTTTCTGAAAGGAATATAAATTATATCAAGTTGTTTCAGTAGGTTTATCAAATATGCTTAGGCACTACCTCTCAAGTATAAATGGCAGTATCATCTAGAAGAATAAAAACTAGTCAGCCAGACCAAAAGCAGGTAAGTTGGATATTTGATATATTCTCACACCAATGGAGTAAAAATTCTTATTAATTTTTATAACGAAAATGTATCTAACTTGACGAATTATTGAACTAAGAGATTGACTGTCAGTGCTATTGGCAAGTGATATTGTAAACCAATACATCAAGCTCTTATTGACACAACCATAAATCAATGACTTTTATTTTCCTCTTTCATTTCAACACAAGAGTCAGAAATAAGTTTATATAATCTCAATATTTTTTAAATTTTTCTTCATACAAACATCAAGACCAGAGGAATTCCCCAAGGAGGTTGTTGCAGTAGGCTTATGATACAAAAATTATACAATCAGATACTATCTCTTAATAGAAAATATCCAAAAACAAGTCTTCAGGATTTTAATCCAAATACCTGATGCTGTTTTAATAAAGACCATTGCATAAAAACTTGCTGAATGGATGTGGCTCCTTGTCCACATGGGATCCTGTAGTGGCCCTTGTTGGTGAGGGTTGGCTGTACAGAGAACATTTATTCTCAGGGTGATGGTTTTCTTTTGGAGCTACAAAGAAGCTCATGTGCTTAACAAATTTGTGTGAATGTAGGACAGATACTCCGGACTGTGTGGATGTGATGACCGTGAAGATGATGTCTTTTGAACACTGAACTTTACATGAGAATGTTTTTAACTTGAATATTCTGAGTTTGAAGATTGTCTGATCAAGGATGGCAGGTTGACTTTTAGGGCATCCAGTGCCATTTAACATGCCCCAGGGTATCAGAGACAGCATGTTGGGCAGGATCCTGAGAAGCTCTGGGAGTGAGATGTCGCTGTGTTTTAAATAGTGTTGTGACAAGGAAAGAATGTCTTCTGTTTGTGAGCAGTCTGCAAAAGTAAAACCAGAGGTGGGGTGTTAAAACTTCGTGTGCCTGGGAACTGAAGCTACAACTACCTTTAGCAAGTCGTAAGAGCTGATTTTTTTTGCTGATGGTGGTGATTCTATTTCTGTTATTTATTCCTGTATGATAAACAAACCAAATTCTTAACAATATTTTAAAAAGGTGTGGGAATAGTAAAAATAATCATAAATAGTTAAAAGAACCAAATACAAACAAATGAAAAAGCTCAATAAAACTCCAACCCCCCCAAAAAGCAAGAGTTTTTATAACTTGCTTGGTCGCTAACTTGATTATAGTGGCTGTATAAAAAGTGGTCCATTTTGGTAGTACATTATGTTACCATGGTAACATTGACATACTAATTTAGAAACCCTTCAGGCTAGCTTTGAGAACATGAACATTGCACTAGCACCAAAACATGAAAAGACTTATTGTGAAAGTAACTGCTAAATGTTTGGGATGAGCCCTTTAGATGCATGTGGATGTTTTTCCCCCCCAAAATTTGTTTTAGGATACACATTTGCTTATACTGTTAAAAATATGTGAACCAGATTTATCTTAATGGTTTTACAGTGTTTCTTATTAAATCCTTTCGTTTTCTTCTTGGACCTTGGGGGGTCCCATTGTGAAGGCCATGTTAGGTGCAGCTCCTTAGTCCCCCAGCTGCAGGGGGCTGTTATTAGGGGTACTTGCTTCAGTCTCCTGCTATGTGGGATGTAAACTGCACTTCGAGTCCTGGGTGTTAACAGGTCCTGCATCATCTTGATCCTTGTGTGGGGTCACGGATTTTTGCCAGTGGCATTGAATTGTGTCAGCTGGACCAGTGAGTTTACTGCCGTTTAATTTCTGCATATTTGAAAAAGAATAGCGCTGTTGAAGTGCGATGTAACTCGTCCTATGATACTCAATTTATAAACAATCAAAAGAAGTTGCCAGAAGTAGGGAGCATGCCTGTTACACTTCCTGTTGTGGGTAACTTCCTATGTGGTAGAGAAATGTGTAGGCTCAGTTCCTTGAACCTGTTCTCATAATACCCTCAAAGGCTGCCATGAGCACTTGTTTCTGGCTGAGGTTGGCAAAAACTGGAGTTATGTGGGATTAGCAAGGCCTGAACATGCCTGGGGTGCTGCTAAGTTATGGTCTTTTTCATTACAGGGGATTTTTGGCAACAATTCTTCACTCACAGTAGAAAGTACCATTTTTCTTCTGTTTCATATCAATATATACATGCACACAGCTGGATTTGTCACTTCTTTACCTAACTCAGTTAAGTTAAGCAAAATGAATCTTAGCATGGGAAATAAGCATTGTTTATTAGATCTCAGATCAGAACTGATTCTGCAGTCTAAGTAAAGAAGACTTTTGCCTGAAAATAAGTGACAAAAAGATTGGAATATCATGAAATGCAGTTAAAACACAGTTGACTAAATAGTAATCTCCTTTACCAAGCCTGCTTTGTGGCAACTTGCTGTACTTGTTTCATGACCATTTCTTAAATCCTTTTGTGGGAGTGGAGGTAGGTTTTAATCTTAATTTTTAAGTGGTACTAAATTGGCAGATCTGGAAATCAACAGGCAGGATTAGGTTGTAACACCAGCTTGGGCAAAATGAAGGTGTTATAGATTCTGAGCTTTTATTTTTTTTTAAAAAAAAGGAAAAAAGTAAAAGGCAATTTGAATCCTTCTGGTCACAAAGATTACTGTTAAATCTGTGAGCAGAATGCAGCTGACAGATTCTCAGGTGTCTCTGTACTACGGAGATGGTTCATGTGCCACACCAGCCCAAGAGGGTGTTGACTCTGAAGCAGTATCTTCTCATCTGAGCATGCAGTGAGTGCTCCTCTGTGCAGGGCTCCTCTGCAGCTCAAGGGGAGAAACACCCCAAACCAAAACAAGGTGGTGCTGCCTTCGTGCCAGGATTTCAGGCTTTCCCATCATGATTAATGCTGTGCAGGTATGAATTTACAAGGAGTAACCAGTGCTGTGAACAGGGCATGTCACATGCATTTAACAAAGTAGTTAAAGTTAAGATTTTTAAAGAAAAACTGAACTAAGCTAAAGGAAATAATGCGTGTTTCTCACAGTTATAAATCTACTCGCAATTGAGCCAGGCTACAAATTATGCTTTTCCCCTTGTCTTCCCTACCTCCTTTTGAGGAGATGACATTTTTTTTATCCTGGATCTTATTTTTATCTTGATTTTACTGATTTTACTGCCCCTCTACAAGCAGTTGCACCAGTGTAAGCCAAGGGTTTTTCAGAGGAGAGAGAAAGGTCTTGCTGCCACACAAGAGGCAGGCAAAGCCGTGTTCCCAGTGGAGTACAGATCCCAGCAGATTATTCAATAGCAGAGAGTGCCTGCAGGCATCCTCATCACCAAGCCTCTTCTCTTGGCAGCCTGTCCCTGCCCAGACACACAGTCTTCAGCATCCTGGTGACATGCTGCTGGGCCAAAATGGCCTCATTTTAGGGCAGAGAGGTAACTTACCAGTGCTGGAGCGGTACCTAAGGAAGCTGGTCTCAGACTGGGATGGGCTCCTGACCAGATCTCAGGGTGAGGTTGGGGCAGGCATCCATGGGACCCTTCCAAGGACACTGGTGCTGGATGTAGCATGGAGAGGAGCACTGGTGGGGATGGAGTGGGTGGGAACTCCTCTCATCAGTACGGGTGAAAGGCAGACCATGTCTTAAGGCTGAGTTTGCATGCTGGGTAGAGAGTGCAGGCTGGAGCTGCTGAGACCACAGCTGTGTGTTCCAGCCTGGCTCTGCTCCCCCTTCCTCTGCAGCCTCCTGGCCCAGCCAGAGGCCATGGTGTGGGGGAGCGCGTGGCGGCTCGTGCTGCTGAGTTATCCCAGCTGTGCTTCAGCTGCTCCCTTTCCCCTGCAAGAGTAAATAAATATTTAGAGTTTGAATTACATTATCTAGCAAGAACAATTTCCTTTTTTCATGTGCTTTTTTCATGTGCTTTGCTCCTTAGAGCTCACTAGCAGCAGCAATGACATTGGGGAATTATCTAGAGACAAAAAAAAATTGTAAGTCTGTCTGGATTTACCTACTAAGAATACATTTTGACAACAGTCATTTGGTTTAAGAATTTGTGTCCTGCCTGAGCACCCTGTTTAGTTTGTCCGGTTCCATATCCCTTTGCTACTAAATGCTTTTTCTGGATGTCTGAGAGGCTTTTCTCATCTCCAGTTGCTAAAGAATCAGTATCCTATAGTTTTTCAAGCTTGAAATAGATTAGGGTGACTTTTTTATGATCATAATCTAATTGATTTCAGAGGGCTTGCTGAGGGGGTGGGGGTGCAGTGGTGGTGGTTTCCTTCTTTTTTTCTTTTATTTCTGCGTTGAGTCATTGGCTTTGGTTTGGGTATTTTTGTTTGTGGTTCTGTTTTTGGTTTGTGAGGGTCTTGGATTTTGGAGGGTTAGTTATTCTATTTGTTTGTCTTGTTTTGTCTTCTCCAAGTGTACTATTTGCCTCCTTGCCAGATGAGGAGACTAATGCAGGGAGGCAAAGCCGAATCTCTCCAACAGCAGCAGCCAGCCGCTGCCATGCTGCGGTGCAGGATGTAGAAGCAGAGGCTGTTTTGTTTCTTTCCATGCCCCAAATCCAAACACTCGCTTCCAGCATCCTGGTGCAGGCTGCCTGTGGGCCAGTTTGTGGTCTGACAGTACAGGGCAGCCCTGTCCTCTCCTCATTCCTTCACCTGGAAGGAAGACGTGGGTGCATCACCCCCTGGCTCTTGGGACTGTCCCTTCCCACAAAGGTGGGGTGCTCTTACCCACAGTGCCTGTGCCAGTGTCCTGTTTGACATTTAAGTTTTGTGCTAGTGCAGTACAGACTGGTTGGATTATAGGACAGTGTTCCAGACTTCTTTTCCAAGCATGTTGTATGGATATTTTTTTTGTTGTTGTTGTATGCTGTTCTTTAAAAAGCTGCATGTTTTGTCCTGGCTCCAGGGCTATTTTTGTTTGGTTTATCCTACCTTCCCTGAACACTTTAGAAGTTGTTACTTCTTTGTGCACTCAGCAATGCTCCCCATCAGGAAAGAGATGGCTTGCAGGGCTGGTCATTCAATTTTTGTTCCCAGTTCCAAGCTTTTATTTGCCTTTACATTAATATTTGCCATGCCTGATGAGACTGGGCTTTGCCCCTGGTGTCAGTGACAGAACTTGCACGTTTTCTCACAGTCTAGCAAAGGGATAGACAACAGAGCTGTTGTCACAACTGGAATTAACAGGCCATATGGTCCCTACATCACCTTTCTTTTCTATATTTGTCTACTGCAGAAAAATAATTGAAAACAGTCGTCCATTTCCAAACTCAAGTCTTCAATACAAGCTGTTTCTTTTTCTTCCCCAGCTTCCTGCATTTAGTTTGCAGAGGCACTGTTGTTCTTAGACTAGCAAATAAAAAAACTCCTCAGGTGCTAAAAATAACCTAGCTGTAACTCTATAAAGAATTGTTTTCTGCAATTTCTTACTTTTGAAGCAGCAATGTTATTTAGTATTCCCAGTAGGTGGGCATCTCTGTCATGTCTATTTTTCTCTAATACGGCAATATAATCTCTGATCCATGGGTCTGTTACTGATGTCTTCTCCTCAGTTTCCAGCTTCCCATTGCTTTATTGAAGAAGTCAGTCTAAGATTATATAACTTTAATTCTGGGTTGTCGGGGGTTTTTTCCTTCAAAATAGGTTCTATTTAATTTCTGCCAGTATTTTAGGACTTCCAGTCAAAATTATTTCAGCAAAATAATCTGATGGGGAGTGTGATAAAACAGGATTTATATGTGCATTTTTTAAGAAACTTTGTCCTTCTTTGTCTCTCCAAAAAGCTTCATTTTTGTCCCTTCTAAACTAAACTGACCATATGAAGAGGATTCAGACGCTGTATAAATGACACTTGAATTATGAAGAGCTGAAAATACATGTCTGGACAAACATTCAAAGTTCAAAAGAACCTAAAGAGGTCAGAAACATAAAACAAAATGCAAAACTGCAATTAACTTTACAGAAGTATATCCCAAATGAAACTATTGCATGTTGTGGAAAGACATCAAAAAGGATAATGCCATAAAATAGTTGGGAATAATACCAGGAAGGGCCTGAAATGCGGTGGGAGGGAGCCTCACAGCAGTTGGCCATATAAAGATGCCCAACTGCAGGGGGGAATAGTGGCTCTGAAGGTTTGATTCTGACCCCACTGAAGTTGGATCCCTGTTGATGTTGGTTGGCATTGCAACAAACTCTGTTTCTCCTGTGTGGACACCTCATCTAGGCAGTCAGTTGTAGATGCTTTATACCTTGGGGGATATTGTCAACAATATTTGAAGTATTTCAGAAAAGAAAAGCACAAATGTGAGAAATAAAATTGAAGTACAAAAGCAACCTTCAATATAGGTGATGTAACAAGAATCAGAAATTAACAGAGAAAAATGTAAAAGAACTCATTTTGTAGATGCATATATCCAGAGAATGGTTTTCTACAGAAACTGGGTAAAGGCTCTACCACCTGTGGTTTCTAGTTCTAGATCTTACAAGCCATTAGCTAAGAGATGGTAGAAAATAGTCTTCATTTGGCAGGATTGGATAAAGAATCAGTCCCTTTTCCTAACATCTATAATTCCTAATTGATTATTAGTCTTTTAGATGTGTGAAAGTTATAAGAACAATGCCTGTCTCTGATTCTTCTGCAATCTCCCACCAGTGAGAAAAAAATTGTACCCTATGAATGAACTTTGCTGTTTCTCTAGAAACCTATTAACTAAATTAGGCAATATTAATTTTACTTACTATGACAGATCTGCTTTCTGTTGTCATAATACAAAGATGGTACTGACTTTTCTTCCCTTTATAATTTCATTCTCAGCTCTTTCATGTAACCTATCTCCATCTACATAAAGTGTGGGGGTTTCTTTCCCCCAAGCTGGATCTATTCTGGCACATCTCCTTGTTCTATTGTTTAAAATAATTGTTTAGGTTGGAAAGGACATACAGTGTCACCAAGTTCAACCCTTAACCCAGCAGTGCCAAGGCCACCATTAAATCATGTCCCTAAGAGCCACACCTCCACATTTTACATACCTCCACTCAACCCTCCCCATGAGCAGCCTGTTCCAGTGCTTTTCATGAAAAATTTTTTCCTAGTGTCCAGTCTCGACCTTCCATGACACAACTTGAGGCCATTTGCTCTTGTCCTATTGCTTGTTACCTGGGAGAAGAGACTGACCCCTCCTCACTACAGGATCCTTTCAGGTGGTTGTAGAGAGCGATAAGGTCTCCCCCGACCCTTCTTTTCTCCAGGATGAACAGCCCCAGCTCCCTCAGCTGCTCCTCATAATACTTGTGCTCAAGACCCTTCACCAGCTCCTTTGCCCTTCTCTGGACACACTCCAACATCTCAGTGTCTTTCTTGTAGTGAAGGGCCCAAAACTGGACACAGGATTTGAGATTCAGCCTACACTACAACAGGAGATCACTGTTCTAGTCTTGCTGGCCACACTATTTCATCCTCTGGGTAAAACATCAGTAACCCATGCATTTATCCAAAACTCATTAAAACAATGTTCCTCCTCCTGCTAGAGCCTGTCCAGATTGGTTTTCCCCTTTGGGAATCTTTTGCAATGCCCAGTGACAAGCTTGGCTGCTTTATTTGCTAGTGAGTATTCAGTAGGTGTTGCTTCTCTGGTTGATCCCTCTGTTAATCTTTGTCTAAGCCTATAGCCAGTGGGCAAAGTTCCTTCCAGGTTACCTTGCTTTGGACTGCCCATGCTTCTTGTGCTTGAGGATGTCCATGGGGGAGTGTTGCAGTTTTGAACCAGTAGGATAAGAGGAACAAGCTAAAATACCCCTTATTGCTGTCCATTAAGCTTTTCCCCTCTGGATTCATGTGTAGTTAAACACCACAGTTGTGCAGGAACCATTCTTCTGTATAAGCAGTTGTTGCATTGTGCCAAGTGCATAATCCTTTTTTTAAAATTTTTTTAAGAACTACGGGAGAATAAACATAAATGTTGAGTCCAACAACTAGAAAGCAGTTTGAGTAGGTGTTGCTTCAAAGGTGCAGTTGGAGCTTGCCTTTCTTCCTGCTCCAGCCGTCCAGCGAGTAACAGAGCCCCAAGGGAAGAGAGTTGGGGCTCTCCCCCTTTCACCTTCCACCACCATGGGACCTGGCTACATTTCCCACCTTCCTGCAGCAAGCAGCTGCTTCCTCAAGGAGTTTTATTCTCTTGAATGTGGCGGGGTTGGCTCATTTGCAGCAAGGTGGGTACTCTGCTGGTTTGACAGCCTCAGCGCCCGAGGTGCCGTATTTATCATCAGTGGGCTCTGGCCTCAGCGCCGGCTTCCCCCCAGCATTTGTCAGCGCCCAGTCGAGGCGCTGGCGCGGCAGCCAGCAGCCTCCAGCAGAGATAATTCTTATCGTGTGTGCTGCTGGCTCAGCTCCGCTTTGCCTCACATGGTGACAATTTCTGCCTGCCTTCGGTCCCCCCTTTGGATCCCAGTCATGCAGGCAGCAAACACAGCCAAAGGATGTGTGTTCGTGCAGTTTTAGTGTTTGCACCTTCAGTCTCCATCAGCAAACTTTGGGAAAGGAAATTTTTCTTCCCAGTCACTTTGCCCCTTTCCTAGCATATTTAGCATTCAGTGTCTCCTGTGCTGACCTTGTTCTTTAAATTGCATTGGGACTTGTCTTGTTCAAGACGCAGGTCAGCAGGAAAACAGTCAAGTGTGGAAAAACACGCCGTCGCTGTTCACTGGGGTCAGAGCAGCACAAGTGACCTAAATTTGAAATGCTCCATACTCCGTGGCTGATCCAGCATCCTCAGGCTGCAGCCTGTCTGTCTGCTGCAGTTGCAGACCAAGAAGTGATTTTGTTCAGGAGCAAGATTTCCACCAATTCAATCTACTAAAATTTGGGGTTTGGAAATCTGGGGCAAATGGAGGGAAAAAGAGGAAGCAAGAGAAAGAAATGCAGAAAAAAGACAAGTTGTAACTGAGAAGCTTGAGTGAAACACAAGATACTGCATTTTGGTCATACAGTGGGGTGTGTTTTGGCAGTTCAATTTGTTAACTTTCTAGAACAGGCATGAAATCGCTATATTTATGTACATAGGAATTAATAATAGCTTACAAAAGCAACACATTAGCTTTTTTTGGGTGGGAGGAGAAACCAAGAGCTGCCTGAAGGCGAAACATTTCTAATCCCCTTTTTTAATTTATTTTTGTTTTAATTTTTTTTTTTAAGAGAGCTCCTTTTTCATTGTGTGCATTGCTGTCGCCCACACCGGTGCTGGAGGAGAGCATCTGTGCAGCGTGCATAAATTGATTTGGAGGGTGGCCGACCGTGCTCGGTGCTTCCTTCAGGTCACGGCCGCCACGGTTCGGCACCGCCTTTTCCGCGTGCGCGAGCACGGGCAAACACGTCCGAGATGTAGGAGTCTGAGGAGCGCTCCGCTTCAGCCCCCGCACGTGCCGGTTGTGATGCCTGCTCACAGAGGAGCACAGAACAGAAAAAGCCAGGGAGGTTTTCCTCTGTAAGGCGAAGCTTGTAGGAGCACGCCTTGCGTCGCTTTTGCTCTCAAAAGCAGATACATTTTTGTTGGTTTGCTTCTCGGCCACTAAATGCTTCTGACTTCTTTCCTGACCCTCAGTGATGGCGCCGGTACCACAGGAAGGGAATCCTGTCCTTCCCTCTCGGACAAGGGTCAGTGGTGATGACCCAGGAGTACTTTCTACAACTAATGTGAAAAATTTGGGCGTTTTTGGTAGGGGTTTTGAACACAACAGGAGAGAGGGTTTGGGGTGGATCCCCTCCCACCTCTTTTTTTCCTTAATTATGTGAAGTTTCTGAGTGATTGTGCTGGTTGAACCATCCAGAGGAAAACAGCAGCATTCCTGCAGGGGCTTGCAAGAATTTATACTGGATTTTTGCTGACACCTATTTTTATATCCAAGATGGCAAAAACATACTGACATATCTAGTCTATCTGCTTGTGAATACATTTCATTTCCATATGCATCCAGCCTTGCAGTGTGTTTGGTAAGCTGGGTTACTTGTTTTAGCTCTTCTGTGCTTCTTCCTTCCCCTGGAGCTAATCCAGAAAATGTCTTGAAAGAGAAGGTTTTGTGGGGGGAAGAAGGAGTTTTAATTTGCATCATGAGGAAAATATGAAAAGTTTTCCACAAGATGTGATGACTACATTTGATATCCTGTAGTTTTAGTTAGTCTAGAAGTGATTTTTTCCTCTTTCTGAATTTGAGTGTTCTGGGGGCATGGTGATCATCTATTCTTCTTCTTCTTCAGTATTTTAATCTAGGAACTAAATAACTTCTTTAGTGAATAGCTTCACTTTCTGACAGTATTTCTGACATTTTCCACTTACTCTTATCCCCACCCATCCATGAGGTGGATTCTGTTTACTCTTCATAAAATATTTTGCATATAAACAATACCATTTTGCTTAAGATCTTCATCCTCTGCAGGAGATGGAAAAGTATGGGCAGGAAAGCAGTGATTTTTCTGGCATTCAGAAGGAAATATATAAATAAATACTGTAAACACACACACACACCCCTACATATATAGAAGTGATGTAAAAAAAGTATGTATTTCCAATTAGTATGTCCAGAGAAGGGGAATGGAGCTGATGAAGGGTCTGTGTGTGAGGAGGAGTGCCTGAGGGAACTGGGGTTGTTTAGCCTGGAGAAAAGGAGGCTCAGGGGCAAACCTCATTGCTCTCTACAATTACCTGAAAGGAGCTTGTGATGAGCTGGGGGTCAGTGTCTTCTTCCAGGTAACAAGACAAGAAGAAACATCCCCAAGTTGCCACCTTGGGGGTTTAGACTGGATATTAGGAAAGTTTCTTCACCAAAAGGGTGGTCAAGCGTTGGAACAGGCTGCCCAGGGCAGTGGTGGAACCATTCCTGGTAGTGTGGTGTATGGATGTGGCATGTGGAGATATGGCTTAGTGATAAACGTGGTGGTGCTGGGTTAAAGGTTGGCTCAATGATCTTAGAGGCCTTTTCTAACCTTAACGATTCTATAATCGTAATTATCTCTTCAGGTTTTAAGCTTTCTCCTGCAATACTGGTGTTAATGGCGAGTTTTGAAATTTCAGTTACTTGTTTTCTACTGCTGATGAATGAAAGAATATAACTGAATTCAAGAGGGGAAAAAAAAAAAGCAGTTTTATAAGGATTAGTAAGGTAATGTAAAACAATAATGATCTCATATAGAAGTTTTCACTATCATCATGGTATATATTTGTCTTTTCAGAGCATGCATGACATCACATGAAAAAGGTGTAACACTGATAGAATGTGGTGCTTCACTGTGAAAATGCAGCACTTTCAGATTTATTTAGCAATTTTGTGTGGTTTTTACTCCAAGTTATTACTTTTATGTACTTCAAAAGAAATGCACATATGTATGCATGTAGGTCTTGCATATTTACTGACATAAATTTCTTCAGAAAGAGCAGTAGTTGTTCACTTTGTGAACTGTGGAAATTAGGTTAACATTCATACTTGTTAAATTTTATTTTTATCTACTGAGAAGAAAACAAAAAAGATTTACCCAAAGATTGTGCCCAAAAATCAGAGTACTCTATGTTTGTGCTGAAGTCCTGGAGCAATTACAAAAGACTAAGAGAACCCAAGAAGAACCCAATTACCCAGACTAAGAGAACCCAATATGCAGTTCTTTATTTTAAATACTGCCCAAATTGGTGGTTTTGACAGATATTTGTTGACTATTGCCTCCCATACATTTTACAAGATAAAGCTTAAAAACCTTGGTTTTTTTAATCTACCTACTCATTCCTGTTTTATCTTATCCTTTAACTTTTATCCATGTATATTAAGCCAGAACTCATAGTGAAATTCAAGCTTTCAAAACAGTTCACAAAATCAGCAATTTAATGCGTGGTTTGTCACTTTTACTTTCGTAACAGCTGTAAGATAAATAAAATAATGAGATATTTACAGCACAAGGTCAGGCAGTTTTTGTGAGAGCAGCTTTTCGTATAAGATTACAGCTAAAAATGAGGAGAAGTGCTGAGTTACATAATTCACTAAAGTTTGACACTTAGAATTTGTGTTATAACAGCACTTCATAGGCTATAGATGGGGCTGCTCAGGTTCTGTTGTAAATCTGACTTTACAAGGCTTTAATGTTCTGTAGGCTAATAAAAATCACTCTAGGATTGAATGTGTGAAATAAAAAAACCTGCTGTTTTTAATGTATTTTAATGCTCAGGGTATTTTGTCACCTTAGATGTTTTTTCGCCAAGATTGCATTGCTCTTGGATTTTTGAATAAATCTTAAAGCTTACCTTCATGTCTGAGGGAGGAGGGGCAAGAAAGAAAAGGAAAAAAATAAAAAGGCATCCCAAAAATAGAAGTCTTGCATTTGCACAGTAAAGTTTAAGGTATCAATGTAAGCTTTTGGCACTGGAGAAAAGGGCATAAATATTGAGCATGAAATACAGCGTAATAATAAGTGATAACATTTTCACATGGTTGAAGTGTAAGCCTCCCAGGAGCTACAGGGTAAGCTGTAAGCCTCAGAAAGTCAGCTTTTCTGGAAGACTACCCCTGTGCACTGCACATCTCTCCTTGTTTGAAACATCTGGGGTGCTGAGCAGGAGCGGAAATTGTCTGACCTGAAATTTTGAGGGTGTATGTAGTTTTTGCACAGTATTGTTTGAAGGGTTCACCTCCTTGGCAGCTACTATGAAAATGCCAACCGTTAGGAAGTGTGATTAAAAATATCCATCTCGATTCCACATAAGCAGCAGTGGCTTACAGGAGGAGTTAGCCCCCAGCTAAACGTGCTGCACTTTGCCATTTAGGCAGTCTTGGTGCAAGGCAGTGCAGGGCTGCCATAACAACCTGCCCCAGAAACCTCCCTCCCTTCCCTTGGTGGTGGTGATGGGAGAACAGTGAAAACTTTAGCTCAGGAATACTGTGTTAACATTGCCCTCAATCCCCATGCTACTTTGTAATTTATGCTAGTTGTATTCAGTACCGGAGTTGTTGTTTCTGGCTCCCTTATCTAATGTGGAAGGAGAGGACTATCACATGCAAGGGTGACACCAGCCTGGCCATGACCTGCAAGGCTTTCAGTGGCCTCATCTGGGGGAAGGAAATCCATGGAAGAGCATAAACTTAAGGCAAGGAGGGAACTGGGAGCAAACACCTACAAATTTCTCTCATCCCTACTCCTTCCCCTGTGTCCGTGGGCTTGAAGTCATAAATTTCCTCAGTGAGTATGATAAGCTTTCATCAGTGTTTGGTGACAGTAGCGTGCTACCCTTCTTCACCAGGTTGTGGTGTCCCAAGTATCTCTGGCATTGCTGTTCCAGCTGGTTTCCATGCACAGGGCATGTTGCATTTTGTTGGGTGAAGGAGAGAGAGCTGGGGAAGCTGTTGCCTCTGCCCATCACATAAACTGTGCTGCAGGGACCCAAGGGAGCCCCAGCAGTCACAAAACCTGCGGCGCACAGTGTGTGCTTTGGACAAGGGCACGCTGCTGTCTTGTCTGTAATTCAGCCACTGGGAGGGACCCCGTGGGCTGGGCTGTGCTCTTTTGGGCTGGGAGAGATAACCAGTCTTGCACTGCACAGGTGCACAAGAGACCTGCCAGGGATAAAAGGGGGAATCAGTGTAGGATAAAAGCAGCTCCAAAAGACAGTGTGTCCTGTCACCTTGGTCCCTGGCGAGGCAGCCAGCTGCCAGCTCCTCCCAGACAGCTCCAACATGGGCTTAAATGAAGTTTAAGACTGCTGGCTTTTATCTAACATTGTTCATTGTTCTGTACAGGCAATTGCAGAAATTAAGGATTCAAATATGGGGGTAAAAAAAATTGTTTCTTCAGATTTTTAAGTATTGTCTCCATTCTGCATATGTAAGAAGCTATGGCCCACAGCTTTCCTCACAGTTAGGCAAGAAAGTAGCTTTTCTTTACGTCAGACACCGTTGCTTCGAGGTAGAGAGGGAGAGATTGAAAATTTAGGGCAGTTGTG
This sequence comes from Promerops cafer, assembly GCA_013398275.1. Lineage (NCBI taxonomy): Eukaryota > Metazoa > Chordata > Aves > Passeriformes > Nectariniidae > Promerops > Promerops cafer. Next base: position 2,297,902 of record VZSE01006029.1, on the reverse strand, counting down.
AAACTATTTTCCCCTCAGATATAGTCTGTGGTAAAAAAACAGAAAGGCTTTTTATTAGTATTATTTTTTGTATAGCTAGATCTTCCCTTGAACACTTCTGTGTGCTGTATTCTTTACTCATGTTTTCTAGCTTGGGCTTAAAACTGCCAGGCAGCTGGGGACTTCATTTCCCTAGCTCTCTTGTCCACGAGGAATTACTGGACAGGAAGAAAGAGAAGTTCCTGCAAGAAGTAAGGCAAGGACAGGAGCTTCAGGTGAGCGCATCAGAACTCCTCCTAGAGAAAGGGAATTAAGGTATCTTTGGTGGTATGAATGCTTTATTTGCCTCAACTTGCATCCTTTGAATTCATGTTGTACTGAAGTCATGCTCTATCAGGCAGGACAGTTGTTCAAATGCCCAATATTTTGAGCACGCATGATAGCAAAATCCTATTAAAATGGTGATAGCTGGTTGGAGTATATCTGGTTGTGTGTTAGAACTGTTAAACGTAGGAGGTTTTGTTTCAGGAAGTGTAAAATAATGTGGCTGCAGGCAGCTGTGCAGCTTTAGTGTGAGGAGGACTGTGCTGGATGGTTTCAGAGGTGTAAAACAAAAAAAAAAAAATGGTGTGCTCAAACCCTCAATGCCTTCTGTAGTTTCATTTCAAAGTACAGAATCTCTTACTTTATGCAGCTTCTATTCCTAGTGAGGGTTTAGTTAAGGGACAGAAGCACAGACAAGTCTGAACACAGATGAGTTGTTTGCTTTGGTTTTATGTGCTTTGGTATCAGCAGTGCGTGGTGAATTGGCAGCACAGCAAGTCCTGTGATAAGAGTGAATGTCTGGGCCATAGACTGTCCCTGTGCTCCACCTTGAAATATGGGTATCTCCTGCTCTGAATGGGGTTGAACATAACATGAGGGGTGTGTTATCACAAACAGTGAGAAAGCATCTGAGCAATTATTCTTGAGAGGTGCTGTTCTGATTTGAAGGGTAAGGAGGGGGACAGAAGCTGCTCTGTGTTGGCATCGTGGTGCAAGTGGCTGCTTGTGGGTACCACCTCTGCTTGTGTTGTGAAGGTCCCGGGACAGATAAAGCCAGGTTTAGGCACACACATTTTTTTAATTACATAACCCTTTGGGGCTGGCTTTGTATACTCATCTACTACCAGATCAGAAAGTCTTACTAAGCCTTTTGCCACATGTTTGTTGAGGTTGTGGAAGCACACAGCGAGGGTTCTTTTGCATTGTGTAGAACGCGAGTTCTTCCTTGGAGATCTGCTTATTTTTACTTTTGTGTGTGTAGATTTAACTGAAGAACATGTGTTCACACAGTTGTGCTATTTAAGTTAATGTGGGGTGACTCAGTGTGTATTCACTGCTGAGAGCCCACAGCGACTGCGACAGAACATTTTATTGTCTGAAGACAATGCTAATAATGGTAGGATTAAAACAGCATTGGAATTTCACAAGAAAATATTCTGTTCCCAGAACTGCTAAGGGACAAAGAGATTTGCCATTGTCAGACAGGGGAGTAGGAGCTGGCCTGTAGTGCAAACAGTGCCCTCTGCTTCCGCTGGGCTGGGCTGGGGTGTCCTGCCCCTCTCTGCTCCTGCTTCCCGGGACCTGCTCCAGAGTTTGTCACAGCAGCAGGCACCTCTGCAAAGCAAGCACTGCAGCAGTTGGCTGTGCTGAGAGCTGTTGTCTCACAGCCCCCTCCCAGGATGATCCTACTCTAACCTGCTTTCATTCAACAGGTGAGCTATCTTGGCCAGGCACTTCTTTGGCTGCCCCCCACCTTGGTCCCACCAGGTATGCAGTTCGCTGAAGGAGAATTTGGGATGGGTGTAGTGTTTTGCAGTTCATACATTGTGGCTGCTATCACATTCCCATAACTCACAAAGCAGTGATTCACAAGTCATGCAGTTTACATTGGTTGTGCATTTCTTTACCAGGAGCTTTGGTGGAGGCATTGTAGGATGAAACCAATGTGACTGTGGTGACTAGTGGAGGGCAGCTGTGCTGTCTTTGTAGCTGAGGTATAGGTTAAAAGTGCAAATAAGTTGTTCCTTATGAAATTAATAAGCATTACATATATATTATTAATCCTTAGCACCACCTCTTTTTGTGTAAAAACAATAATAGTTTCCTTGTCAAAAGAGTTGTTAATAATGCTTGGATCCTGAAAGCAAAGATGCAGAGGTGGGAGCTGTATTCATTTATTCTTTCACAGGAAATATTTAAAGTAAAACATGTCTACCCTCGTAAGTACTTTTTGCAGCAGGTTCCTGGCATGCTGGTGTAATAGATTGGATAATGACAGCATAGACAATAAGATGAGAAAATGAACTGAAGAAGAGACTGTTGGCAGTGCAGAGACACTGGCTGGAAACCTCACCAACCGTAAACCACGTGTAGTATCAGTCTTACATCCAGTGTGGACAGCATCTGCAGTGCAAAGACATTTGGAGGTTCACTGGTGGTGAGCACAAAGTTTGCTTCTCTGCATTAGTAACTAGCAGATAAGATAGCTGTGAATCCAGGCTCTGAGTCTTGCACTGGACATCTTTAAGATGAGAATCCACTGAGTACTTGCTTCTTTAACGACTCCCAGCAGCATTTCCCAGGGGCCATGTGACAAAGTACCAGAGGGTTGGGCTTTGATTTCAGTAGCTTCATTATGGAGTTCTACTTATCTCTTAGAATGGATCCTTTCAAAATGTAGTTTGTGTTTGGTGGGGATAGTGAAGAAAAAGAGCTGATTTAAGGAAAATTGAATGGGGGAAGTGTCACATGTTTTGCAGTGTTGAGATTCCAGGCATCCTTGCTGTGAAAAATGGGAGTTTAATTACCCAGGTTTTGTGTGGGTTTGCTGAGTTACTTTAGTTTGTTTGTCCTCTGTCAGTCTCTGCTAATGCTATTATTTACTTTCACTAAACTGAAAAAAATTATTCAGTGATCTCTGTTGCTCAGTGTCTGCTGGGAATACTGGTACTGAGTGGTATCACTGCAAATATTGGTATGTTCTTGTACTGTTGGCAGAAACACTGGGGAGAGTCAAACAGCCCAACTCAATATTGGTTACATATCTTTTATTTTCTTTTGACAAAATCATTGCACGGTTCTGCCTCAACGTGGTCTTCTGTGAGCTGCAAGGAGCAGATCATGTCATTATTGAACTGGCTAGTTCAGTCCATGTGATATGTACCACAGAACTTTATGGAGTACTTTCAGCAATTTCCTGCCTCATACATGTTTTGGGGCATCTCCTTTGATTAGACAGTTTCTAAACAGCAGCATTTGTTATACCTGTCACTTGATTTTGTCCCAGTGTATCATGTGTGTCCCTGTGTGCCCCTGTATATCTGTATCACCAATACAGGGAATTTGGGGCATGTTTTCAGTGTGACAGCCAGGCTTGCACAGAATGGCACAGGCCATCAGCCCTCTGTTTATCCTCTACTGACAGTTAAACACCGGCATCAGCAGCTTTTTATCCTTCTCACCCCCTTTCCTGAACTGATTCCTTAATGCTGTACACAAAGCAGTCCTGCACAGCACTGCCTGTTAAATCACTGCCTTGCTGAATAAATTACAGGCTCCTGCTGCTAAAAAGGAGGAGATGATGCTTTTCTTTCTCTACGTGGCTCTTGTTCTCTTCCTCATGTTTTCTTGATTTTCTCAAGTCATCCTGTTTTGTGTGCTGTTGGCAAGTAAATCACCGAGAGATGCAAAAAGGGAAAGAGCAGAGGAAATGCCCAGTGCATACTGAGAAGCAAATAATCCAGTCTTTCAAGCGTGGAGAAATGGAAAGAGGTGGAATAGATGGTGATGAATTTGAACATGTACTTATTTATTACTCTGTCTTCCATGTCTGGATCATCTCCTGCTGAGGAGAGGGTGAGACAAAGAAACACTTGATTTTTGGCACCAGTGAAACAGAGGTGACAAGATGAGATCAGAGAATTGTGTAGGTTGGAGGGGACTTGCAGAGGTCACCTAGTCCATCCTGCTGAACAATCTGAGTCCCATCTGATCAGGTTGCTCAGAGCCATGCACAGGACACTTTGGAGTATCTCCAAGGATGAAAGTCCAGCAGACTCTCTGGACTTCTGTTTCAGTGTTTCACTTCCCAGAAAATAAAAAGTTTTGTCCCCCATATAAGGCTGTAATATCTATCCCATGTTGCAGCTCTGGTCGATGCTCCACTTCCTTCCTGTGTACCTTTGAGGACAGTCTGTGTCCCCTCCCCTCAGGCAGCAGCAGGTAGTGTGTAGGGCTCCCTGTAGCCCTCTCTTCTCATGACTGAGCAAACACAGTGCCCTCACCCTCTCCTTCTGTGCTCCAGCTCCTGAACTGGCTCTGGCACTGGGCAGCCTGTGCTGCTCCAGGCAGCATGTTTACAGGAAAAACTCATTTCTGTGCTGCATCCCCTGAGACTGGTTTCTCTTTTCATGTCAACTGACCTTAATTTCTTTCTTTTTTCAACGTTTTTGCATGACATCTCCAAAGCAGTAGCATTTTCAAGTGCTTGCGTGGAGTGTGATGTCACACCAAAATCTATGTATGACAGTAGAAAAGAAAAAAAGCAACTGTTAATTCTTAACACAGTTGCTTTTATCTCTCATGATGTTCATTTTTACAACTATACCCATCCAGCAAGACTCAATCCTAAATTTTTTTATTGAAGAACTTAAAATGTGCTGTCCAGTGTGAAATTAAATATTCTGCAGTCAAATGCAAACATCCAGCCAAAAAAGGCGGATGCTACTCCAGGCCCAGTATCTCTGTGTAAGTCATACACTGTTAGCAAATGAAGTGGAAAAATGGCTCTTAAATAGTTTCTTCTGCTGCTTTCCTATTTCATTATATTAGGTTGCTCCTGATATTTCAAGAGTTTCTATCCAGGTACTGTATAATCTCACAGCAAATCCAAACACAGTTTAGCAGGGCAAAGAACATGTGGAGACTGGCTCAGTGCCCATAGCCTGCTTTTAACCTCTGCAAAGGCCCTTGACTTTCTCAGCAGTGCTGAGTGTGGTATAGATACCCAACATTTTCTAGCTAGGGGAGAAAAAAGAAAATTTCAAGATAGAATTTCTGAATCTTAGTGAATCAAGTGTAACAAATACTGGCCTGAAAGAAGACATCAGATTGTAAAGATCCTAAGAAGCAGGATCAGGCATGCTTAAACACCCAGGTTAATGAGCTATTGCACTTGATGAATTCTCATGTAATTTTTTAAGATATCCACTATCTTTCAGCTAAAGATTCACACACAGTTATTCTGTATATATATTCTAAAAACATAATGACCATTAAATATTGTCTAATGTATGTATAAATTCTGCATGGCTTATTTAGACTTTGGACAATACATTTTCTTCTTTCAAGTATATTTGAGAATTCCTGTAGAGTAATCCACCAACTCATCAAGGAACTATTGAATATAAGTTAAAGCAAATAGTATGTCAAGAGACTGACAACTTGATTTTATGTTTTTATTTCTCACTGACTGAAGAAATTGGATCTGTCTCTCTATCCCTAAAATAAAGTAATCCCAACACAATATTGAAGCACTTGTGAAGAGCTGTTGCTCATAGCGTGATGCTTCTCTTGGAACTTGAAATACTGTGCATCCCTTTACAAGGTGTGTGAATAAAATACTAGAAAGGTAGAGTTTGTGACCCTAGAGTTAGAAGTTATGTGCATGATCTCTTCTCCTTGGTTAAACTCAGGAAACATCTAGAGTGGGGGATATCTTTATGTACAACAAACCTTATCTTAGTTTTTGTTTCTTTTAGTGAAGAAGTCATTTATCAATGTGTGCTCTTTTGATTTGGGGCTGAGCATAAAATAGCTAGACATCCAAAAACTTAATATGCACAGTGAAATTTAATTAGGTAACTGCATAAAAATCAAAGGGATTCTTTTGTAGACAGGAAGCAAGAATCCTCTTTTGGTCCTTTCAGCACATATGCAGCTAACTCCTGTTGTCATCTCCTCCTCTTCAGCAAGAGGTGTTAATAATAGAGGTGTATGATCTGCTGCCAGGGGTGATGGGCCAGGCATGTGAGGAGGAATGGACTATATTCCTTCCACTTGCATGGTGCCTTCCTCATGTAGCAAAAGTGCACAAAGTCTAATATTTCAAAAGGCAGTCTTCAACTCTGTACATTCCAATTTGATTTGCTAAATTTGGTCTCCACAGACACCAAGCACCTATTTCATGGTCACAGTTTGACTTTTGGATGCTAAGTACCTCTTGAAAGTATGCACAGAATGTCTGAATTTAGGCTTAATTAAGCATTTTCATGAAAAATACAAGCCTAGCTTTTACAGTACCTGAATTCATCTTTCCTTTTTTTGGTAAAAATTATGAAAGAAGTATATCTGTTTATAAAAACCTTTTTATATCTATAACCTGGACTAACTGTTGAGGAAGATAGTAAGCTTCAAATGTGCTCCAGTTACACCTCTCCAACTTAAGGTAGTTATTTCAAAAATTGGTTTTCTTTTTTGGTAGATTAGGCAATACTGAATAAAATTAGATTTGTTAAAAAAATCTGTTCAGTGGTGACTCTCAGAATGAGAGGCTACCTGCAATCTTTGTGAATCATAATTATGTGAGACTCATTTAAAAAAAAAAAAAAAGCCAACAAAACACAGAATGACAGAATGAACTAGGTTGGAAAATATCTTTGAGATCATCACCGACCTTTGTGATCAGCACAAAAAAACACTATGCAAGTGAAGAAATAGAGGATTCCATTATGGGAAACACCAGGTAAACTTTCTGAGAAAGATCACTGAGACATCCAAATATGAATATTTCATATAAACCATCACACTTTTTAAATCACCTTTTGCTGGCAGTCACAAAAGCCAGCAAAGTTTCCCAATGTTTCATCCAGACAAAGGTCAGTGATGAATTGAATTTCATTCTCTTAAACATTTCCATTTCTCTTTTGTGGCTCTGTCACTGCCTTGATTGTTTGGGGTTTGTTTTGTTTCAGTTTTTCCCTCTATTATGGTATTTTTTTCAAAAAAGCATTGAGATGAATATTTTTGCAAAGAAAGATGTTTAGGAGGTGTTTTACCATAATTTTTTTTTTCACTCATGGGAAACATGTTGGAAGTAAGCTTTTCTGTGTCGTGCAACTTGTGGTTCCCTTCTCCTGCTGTATTAATGCACTGTGTGCTCCTCAGCAGAGCATGGGCAGCAGCTTCAAACTCCCTCTCCACTCATTTACAGCTTGTCAGCTGTAAATGAGTGGACAGGTTGGCCAGCTTGGGCACAGAGCATTCCTCTCTGTGTATCTGCACATGTTGGTGTGTGGTCTCCTCATTAAGATTTGTTTTCATCCAGGTAGTTCAAATAAAGTTTCATGTGTGGTTTTCACTTTTCCTGTTGTGGTATTTCTATGATTTTAAAGTTCAGGGATGAGACTTCTCTGAACCTGCATGAAGGCAAAAAGCAGAGCAGCTATAGAAAGTGTATTTAGGTATAAATTTTTTAGCTTTTCATAAGATGCATTTAGTTGGCATGATGTTGTCTATCTGAAAATTGTTTTATAATAATTTCATTCCATTTTTCTTTCATTTTCCATCAGCAAGGCAAAACAGTCTTTGCTTTAATTATTCTTCATTAAGATTTGTATCTCTGAGATTAAACTGAGATAAGCTCTGGCAATTCTCAGGTTGTGGTTGTCTAAACAGGAGCCAGGCTGAGGAATAAAACTCTCTGTTTTCCAGCAAGTAAAAATAGGAAAAATCAGCTACACTCCCTGAGTCCTCACTACAGTGAGCCTGCATGCTTACCCCAGGCACGGGGGACACCATGCTCTTGAGTTAAGAGATGCTGAAGAAGATACATCCTTGAAAATGCCTTTGAGAATTTGTTATGAGATGTGTCCCTCTGCTGATGATATCCAGGGACAGATGTCTCTTCCATTCGTCAGATGTATCTCAAATAAGAAATCCAGATGTTAGGCTGGCCTCTTTCTCCATTTTAAAATCCTCACTGGGCTCTTGCTTACGTGGCAAACACTTTGGTCATTCCTTCCTTTGGGATTTTTAAATTTTGAATATGCAATGCCAGTCACAGGACTCTGAGATTTTTCTCATATTATGGGTCCTTTTTATTGTAAGAATATTGAACTGGCAAGGGATCAGCTAAAGGGATCACTGGTGGAACAAGGTGGAGTTTTCTGTAGTTTTGTGTGTTATGTTCACATTTCAATGACTCTTAGTTCTAAAAAGGTCGCAACCTCATTATGAAGATATTATTTAATAAGTCTTCTAAATGTGCTGTATTACTGGGGTGGCCTGGCACCACAAATGGCAGGAGAGTTTCTGTCCTGCCAGTACCCAGCCTGGGTGTGGGTGTCCCCAAGTCAGTCAGTCTGTCTTGAAAAGGAGCATCACTCCTTCCTGAACGATTTGTATATCCTTTTGCTTACCAAATGGTCAAAAAATACAGTCCTAAAAATGGTAAAAATTTTTAGAATTTATCTAGTTACAAACTTAACTTTAATATGCACAGATCTCCTCATATTGGTTGTTAAAATTTTCCACTTGACCTTGATTTCAGCAGCAGATAAGAGATTTCCCATTGAAATTATGATAATCAGCCATTGAAGAATGCCAGATGCCCAGCCATTGAGGACTGTTTTTCTAGGCGTTCCAGAAGGACTTTTTGGAGAGAAATTTGAATGAGTGTGGGATTTTATGGAGAAAAAAGCTACAGAGAAATGCCAGTTCAGAGGAGAATGTGGTAGCTCACACCCATATAATTAAAGAAGTTAATATTTTTTTACAGTCTGAGTCTAGTCCAGAGTTTCTTATCTTGGTTGGGGTGCTGCCTGTCTAGGTGTGAGGCATTTTCTGCCATTACAGAGGAGATGAAATCTTAGCTGAAGCTCAGAAGGGAAACTAGCTTTGTGTACATCACTCAGTGTCATGATTTTCTGTGATTTTGAGAAGTCTGATATTAGCTGTCCTTATGTTGTTTTGAATCTCAGATGGTTTAGAGTATTTTTTTGTTTCTCTTTCTCTTACTTTTCTCTCTCTTTTTTTTTCCCCCCCAAAGAGAACTGAAAAGATAAGGACAGTTGCTTTAAATATTCACGTCGAGGCCATTTGCACCTGTGTAGTAGGAGCCAGTGACCAATCAGTTCTTTGCACATATCTCAGCTACTGCATGTTTGGCACTACGTCAGCGTATCTGTTATTGATTTTTAAGAGAAGTACTGTGGGGGAACTTAATGTTCCTAAGAGAAAGTAAGAGAGTAATGTTCCTAAGAGATCAGTCTTTCCTGTTGGAGTGAACCAGGCTGGATGGGGCTTTGAGCCAGCTTGGTCTAGTGGAAGGTGTCCCTGGCCGTGGTGGTGATGTTGGAAGCAAATTATCTTTAAGGTCCCTTCAAACCCAGACCCTCCTCTGATTCTGTGATACAAATCTGCTTGCACAGGCCTTTTTTAGTTACTTAAAGGGAAAAAAAGAAATCTAAGAGTGTCATTGAGAAAGGAGTGGAATGGTGACTGTGCACAGCTGTTAGTGTACACCATGGCAGCTGTACCCCACTGTACCTGCCTTCAGGAAGCAGGTCTGTCCATCACCAGGAAGAAGCATTGAGCTCTCAGTGGTAACAAACATTTTCATTGCATCTAGTGTAAAACTGTACAGCAACATATCCTGCTGTATTTTCATCTGAGTCATACAACTCTGGGAGAAATGAAATCCTGGGGACTCCAGATCCAGGAAGAAATCCAAGAAGGAATTAAAAAGCACCTAAGAATCAACTATAGCAGTTGTCAGATATAAGTTGCCTTCTTGGAGGCCAAGCATTTGGTATTCGTTTATCACAAGTAAGTTGGTTCTTCCAATCCAGGGCTGGCCTTGTATTCCACCACAAATTCCACAGAAGGAGTGGGACAAGCAGTCTGTTTATTTCTTGTCTATTTATCATCTTCCTTTCATATTTTCATGGAGAAAAACAAGTGCATGTAACTTGGTGGTGGCCTTTCTGGGTTCTGGGCTATTGGAACTGGGCTATACAGGGAGGTAGCTGGATTAGCCAAAATTTGGTGGCAGAGGTATGCCATGGTGCTTGCTAAATACATAAGAATTGCAATTGCATGAGTAATTAGAACTTGAAAAATATTCATGTGACACCTCTTATGCTAAACAGGATATTAAATTGGGAAAGGAGGATCCGGTGCTTTTAGATATCCTGATAAGTCCTTGCTCATAAATTCTACTGAAATTAATGCTATATTCTTCATTTTCTCTACTTTTTCTTGGAGTTCTGTGTTAATGTTTAAAAATCCTCACTGTGGTATATGTGGCCCTTCTCAGCTGTGTTGAGGGTGTTGTGTTGATTAAGAGATTTGTCTGAAATGTGTTGCTGAAGGGCACAATCTTGGACTGATAAGGTGCTACTGGACATCTATTACCAGAACAGTTCATCTGCTTAAACAGGGCAATTAGTACATGGTTCTGCCTTGGGCTGTTCATCCTGTATCTACCAGTGCTGCCTGTGTGAGGATTTGCTGTCCTGCTGGCAGAGACACGAGTCCTCACAGAGGGTTGTCCACACTGCTGCTTCACGGTCCCATGCACGAGACATGTAGTCATGAGAATATTGTGTGTTACGTTGAAGAACTTACACAGTCTGTAACTTAGACAGTTCAGAACTTGGTCTGCCTCCACATTACTCTATAAGCTTTATCCATTGGCAGTTTTGTCAGTGCACACTGCTGTTGCAGATGCTAAATAGTATCATTGGGGTTTTGTTCTGTGGCATGAATGATGAAACCAGTGATGCACTAAAAGCTCCACAGAATATTTATCTGTTTGAGTTTTGTATGTATATTGTCTCCAGTCATTTCTGTCCTGGGTCCAGAGCCAAGCTCAGTGAAGCCTGTGTGGCATGTGCTTTCCTGGTGGTTTCACAATTTAATGGATACCCTCTTGGGAAATCCTTGAGACCTGGAGCAGTATGTTTATTGTGGCACCAGAGGATTACAGCAACTCACTGTACAAGAACTACTCCAGTATTAATACTTCCACTTTTTATTACTGTGGCCGCTTTCTAACACTTAGAAGATAAAATAGGCTATACATTCTTAACATAGTGTACACTGGTGTTCACTAAACAACAGCATATTTCACTATATAGTTCACACTGACATTCATATCATAAATGTGTCTGTTTGAATTACTACTATTGGAATAAACCACGTGTATGTGAGTCATTATGTCTATATACTTGTACCATTTAGACAGTAAAAGTGTATTCTTGTTAGTACAGGAAGATGAGAACCCTTTTGTGCATGCACTTATGTGGTAACTGTGTTCTGGAGCTCTCTTAAAAGCCATTGTGATAGTGGGTCTTCCTCAGCTTGGCATTTCTGCCCTTCTGCTGGCTGTCATCAGCCTCACAGCAGAGAGGAAAACTGTTTCTCCCCTTCGTCCATCACTGCCTTTTTTTCCACATAAAAAGATGTGTAGAAACCTGCATCCTGCAGCAGAAGTGCTTTCCTCCCAAAGAAATGCACTGACTTATTTTTCCCTTACCTATTGCACACACAAATGCTTAATTACAGGAATATTATCTCAAACTTTTAAAATGATGTGCTTTTCTGTCAGCCAATTTATTGTGAAGATATTTGCAGTAATTTTTAGCAGCTGACACAAAATACAAAGGTTTGGATTTTTTTTTCTGTGTGGACTGTAATAACTGGTTTAAATCTCCAAAAAGTAGCTAATAATTTTGGGGAGAAAAAGGAGAAGGTGTTGCATATGAAATGAAAGATGTATTGATTGACTAGACGGGAGTAGTGTTTTGTAAATACAATACTGCCATAGTTTTAAAAAGCATTGTCTAAAATAAATGTTTTAGAAAAGGGAAAGAGACTGAGAAAAAAAAGCAAGATGTTTACTTATAGACATATAAAACTTAAACAGTAGATTTTTCATGCTTTTTGTTGTTAGCTTGGAACGTATCCTGTCATCCCTCCAAGCAAGGGAGGTGTGGAGGCTTTTTGAGCACACAAATATTTTGCTCTTCGACCTTAACTTTGAGTGTGGGAAAACAGATCATCACTGTAGATTCCATATTTTCATGTCAAAATAAACTAGCAGCTGCCCTAAAATAACACTAACATTTACATATTGATATTTTTCCCTCAGTTAATTGTAAAGTAGCTGACATGGATTCCATGCCCTACTAAATTTTTATCATAGGAACAGAGTCGTGGTTTTTTCTTTGCAGTATTTTCTCTCTTCTTTATTTGGAAAATAGCCAAAAACACAACAAAAGGGATTGTTTATCTATAACAAGAACTTAAAAGGCACATTTTTTGTTGTCCTTCATCAGTGAATTAAAAATTTCATTTTGACATTTTGGCCCTGTTTGCATTTATTCATTGATCCCCAGCAGAGATGCATTTCATCTCACACATTGGATACTGCGTCGTGCAAGTTTGTGTTCTGAGACTTCCCTTTTAATTAGTTGTTATTATTACACAGCTCATAGGCTTCAGCCGCGTTGACGTCATAATTTATCTCACCTTTCATGTGAAATAGTCCCAATTGCTGTTGTGGCTGCCTAGCACTTCTTCCCCTCCCTTCTCCTGGCATGGACTGGCTTTGGTGTCCTGTTTCCATGACCTTCAACACTGACGTGCATGCACCTGCAGTGTTACTGCTATGTTGTGTTTTGGGTTTTTTTAATGCCTTTTTAATATATTCTTGTCTTTTTTTTTTTTTTTTTTTTTTTTTTTTTAAGAATCCTCTGGAGCATTACATTCCCCTGTTCGGAGTGTGGGCAAGAGTTTGGCATTCTGCTTTTACAGGTACCTTTTTGAATTAAAATGCACATTTTTTTCCCCAGAGGTTGATAAAAGGAGAGCAATTCCAGAATGATTTTACTATGTCCTCCTCTGCTGTCTCGGGAGGTATGTTGTGATAATGAGTTTCTCTTCTTCCACTTTTACTAGTTCATTGGGTTGGCAGATTCATTAGTTGAAAGTATATAGTTGAATACCATTTCAGAAAGATTGAGGCTTTCTCTTCTCTTGCTGGCCTTAGTCACACAGCCATGTATGTGTCAATGTTGCAGAATCCTTTTTGGAAGTACTCCAGTAGTTCCAGGCTTTTTCTCACCCTTTATTCCCAACCTGTACTTTGGTTACAGTAGCTCCATTCAGTAAATTTGTTTTAGCTTTTTACAATTGAGACCTCCAGTGTAAGTGAACACTTCTTGCCTTAGTCCTCCAGAGCTTTCTATTTATTTCTGTTACTTACCTAACTCGTTTTTGGAAGTGTTCCAGTAGTTCCAGGCTTTTTACCATCCTTTATTCCTAGCCTGTACTTTGGTTACTGTTTTTCCATTCAGTAGATTGCGTTAGCTTTTTGTAACAGAGACCTTCAGTGCAAACGAGCACTGGTAGCCTCAGTACTTCAGAGCTTTCTGTTACTTACTTGGTTATTACTACTACTTTCCACAAATACTGAGTCACACAGAATCACAGAATGGGTGAGGTTGGAAGGGACCATAGTGGGTCATCTGGTCCAACCTCCCTGCTTAAGCAGTGTCATCCTAAAGAACATGGCACAGAATTTTGTCCAGACAGTTCTTGAATATCCCCACTGAGGAAGACTCTAGAACCCTTCTAGGCAATAGTTCCAGTGCTCGGTAAAGAAGTTCTGCTGGTAAAGAAGTTCTTCAGGTGGAACTTTCTGTTCATCAGATTCTGCCTGTTGCCTCTTGTTCTATTGCTTGGCACCTCTGAGAAGAGCCTGGATCCATCCTCTTGGCACTCTCCCTTCAGATACTGATAGACATTGATGAGGTCCTCTCTCAGTCATCTCTTCTCAAGGGTGAACAGGCCCAACTCTCTCAGCCTTTCCTCATAAGAGAGATGCTCCAGTCCCTTAATCATCTTTATCGCCCTTTGCTGGATCTGCTCCAGGAGGTCCATGTTTCTCTTGTACTGAGGAGCCCAGAACTGCACACAGCAGGGCTGTGCAGAGGAGCCTGATCACCTCCCTCGACCTGCTGGCAATGTCCTTCCAAACGCAGCCCAGGACACCTTTGACCTTCTTGGCCATGAGGGCACTGCAGGCTCATGGACAGGTGTTGTCCACAGTACCCCCAGGTCCTTCTCTGCAGAGCTGGCAGCTCAGCCCCCAGCCTGTGCTGGTGCATGCAGCTGTTCCTCCCCAGGTACAGGACCCTGCATTTGCCCTTGTTAAATTTTGGAAGGTTCTTCTCTGCCCATCTCTCCAAACTGTCGAGGTCCCTCTGAAGGGCCACACAGCCCTCTGTGGAATCGACCACTGCTCCCAGCTTGGTGTCATCAGTGACCTTACTGAGGAGGCACTTGCCCCTTCATCCAAATCACTGATGAACAAGTTAAGCAGTATTGGGCCCAGTATAGAACTCTGGGGGACACCACTGGTGACAGGCCTCTGACTACACCCTGTGCCACTGATCATGACCCTCTGAGATCTGCTGTTTAGCCTGTTCTCAATCCACCTCACTGTCCAGGCATCCAGCCCACACTTCCTGAGTTTGCCTATGAGGACGTTGTGAGAGACAGGGTCAAAAGCCTTGCTGAATTCAAGGGAGGCAATATCTGCTGCTCTCCCCTCATGCATCCAGGTAGTTGTTTTGTCACAGAAGGTAATCAAGCTGGTCAAGCATGATTTACTTTTAGTGAGGTGCTAAACTGATAATAGTGAGATAATAAACTGGTACTCCTGAGCACCTTCTTTTCATCTGTGTGGATAGAGATGGCCTCCAGGATGAGGCACTCCATCACCTTTCCAGGGAGGAAGGTGAGGCTGGCTGGCTGGTAGTTCCCTTTATCCTCTTTCCTGCCCATTTTGAAAGCTGGGGTGCTTTTTTCTAGTCCTCAGGCACAAGTCCATCCACAACACTCTGAGCTTGATCTCAAAGTCTGAGCAGAAGATGAGCATTAAAGTTTAAAATCTTTATTTTTGTCACTAAATCTCCAAAACAAAAGGTGTCAGGAATCCAGTGTCAGGAATAATGGAAAGAGTAGCTTTATCCTTGGTGAGTACAAGCAAACCAGCTAAAACTCATGAGGGCAGGAGGGGACAGGAGCTGAACTTGTGGCACTTTGTAACAATGGCTGTAAAATTCTTGAAAGATTAATAAGGCACTTCTGGTATTTTATTGTAGCAAAGAAAAAAATCAGTAATCAACGTCTGATGTGTCGTGTCAAATTAGCAACACACTTCACTAATACTTAGTTTTAATTCTGCTCAGTAAAAGGCATTTCATGTTCATCTGTTTCCAATCAGCATATTTGGCTCCAGAACATAAATTTGCATTGTGTGGGGTCTTAAATTAACAATTATCACTGCTGTTTTATTTCAAGACAAAATGTTAAGTCTGAGAGTACACATGGCTAATTTAAGGGTAAAAAATCTGTTCCCAGAATGTGAAAATCATCTCAGAAGCCATTTCTGTCAGCTGAGGAATTGGAAACTTGAAATTCCAGATACGTTTCATACATAGGATGAAATTAAGGCAGCAAAACCATTTTAGCTGTGCCATAGACTAACATCAGGAATATTCAAAGATCTGTGTTAATTTTTGTGATCACAAGTTAACCTACACTAATTTTACAGTCACATTTCATATTTTTACCTTCCTCATGTCATGCTGCATGGGATTTATTTCTGCCATGTTAGAAATGGGATTCGGTGTTTTGTGTTCACACAGATGCTGCAGTAGGTCTGTAGTTTTGTTGGAAATATATTGCCCATTTTGTCAACAGAAAAGATTGGATTGGTGATTTATGATGAAAGCAGCATTCAGTCCTGGCTGGGGTGACACAGCCAGCCCTCCCTTTTCATTAGCTTTTAAAGAATGCCTTGAAACCAGTCCAGATTAGTGATGAGCTGGAACTGGGACTGAGGGACATCTTCAGTGGAGGGACCCATTTCCCAGCAGTGGTGGGGATGGTGTGCTGGCAGAGCAGCTGGGCAGGAGAGGTTACATTTATGAAGTAGGCATGAGCAGATGTAAAAACAGACACCGTATGTCCTCATTTGAGGTTTGGCACCTTGGGTTCCGTGTCCCATTATTTGTCTGCTCTAGGTGTCTTAATCCTGCTGTGCAGGGTTAAGTAGTTTCAGTCAACTACTTAAAAATTTTGCTGATACTCATCTCTTAATGAAGATAAAGCAGTAGATACAAGATTGGCATACCTCTATCCAATTTCGGGGTTTGGGATAAATTTCTTATGTTACTTTGGGCAGCCAATATCAATCCTGTATTTAACTTCCAGTTTGGAGATTTACTTTTGTTTACAGAAGAGGGGAGATCTATTAGTGTGGCTGTGTATCACATATCTTAGAGGAGAATGGATATGTAGCAATCTTGGGGTAGTCTGATACTCTCAGGGAAGGCAGGAATGGAGGAGTAGTTTAAGCAGTCTTTCTAAGCAATAGTCGATGGCACCTGTGAGGGCAGCATGGAGAGCATCCCTAGTTCAGGACTCCCCAGGGACAAGCCTGTGGTCATGCAATCAGCACGTGAAAGGGGTCTGAAGCATCGCCAAAAAGAAGAATGGGATTTACTGAGGAGTCTGCAGCAAACCTCAGCACTCATTCAGTTGAGTGGTCAGTATTTCTGGTTGCTGGATTTACTCCACTATGCATTTTCATCCTGAAAGTGCGCGGTGCTCTGAGCCCGGTATCCCTCTGTGATATCCTCCTGCCAACCACCCAGTGCCAGATCCTTTGCCCTCAGCCTTCTAAGCTCAGCAGACAGTATGCTCCAGGCAGCGGCTGCAGGAGAGAGATGATATATCTCTCTCCTGCAACCCAAAAATGGTCTGGGTTAGCAGGAGCTTTGCTTCAGGAGGAGCTTCACTGAGAGCTTCACCTTTCTCCACAATGCCCTTATGCCAGCTCTGTTCCTTCTGCAGGTTGTAGGAGCTGTGAGAGAGATGAGGAAGAGAACTTGAGCTGTCTCTTCCTTTTTTCCTATAATTCATCTCTGTCCTTGTTATCTACTCCTGCTTCCCAGCTCACTGTTCAGTGCCTCCTTCTCTATTCCAAACACCTTCTCCTCTCTGCTCTTTGCCTGGTTAATAGCATTTCTCTTCTATCTCTCTGTTTCTTGTCATTTCTCACCTTTCTTTTGTCTGTCCCCACACTCACAATTCCAAGCTTTGAGTTTCTTTAGTTTGTTTGTTTTGTTTGTTTTCTTGGAGCCTCCACTCTCCCTGCACTGCCTTCCTCTCTCTATTTAATTAAATGCAGTGGTCATGACTCAATACAGCTTTTGTTTTCTTTAAGATGATGAGGATTTTATGGTTTCTTAAAATCGATGGTCAGGAAGAATTTCCAGCATCAATCATCATAACTTCATCAAACCTCTGAGATAGGCAAAAAACCATTCAAAAAAATCTGGACAGTCTGATTTCTAAAATGAGGATTTTCAAGAATATTTTTTTAGTGAAGAGTCATTAAATTAAACAGTAATACTAAGCCCCACTTTGCATGTCAAATTTGCATATTAAACAAAAGTCTGGATGCTCATTGACAAGTAGCTAGCCAGATGTTCATCTCCAGTTAAATAGGTTGTGAACAGTTTGTGAAGATCTGTAGTTTAACGTGTGGACTCTGTGGCAGGGATTTCCCATACAGCAACCAAGAAGAAAATATACTCAGTGTATTCTAACAGCAAACACCTCAACAGCTGTAGTCAATGCTGGTGTAGTCTGAGGGGTTACACACACAAGAGTGTGACCATGCACAAGTGCAGCACTTGTGTTGAGTTATACAGCTGTAACCATTAATTGCAACATCATCATCACAATGAAGACCTAAATTTCATTGTGTTCTGGTGCCAAAATTGGGATGTTTAACCATCTGCTTGAAGAGCTCTGTAATATACAGATGCGTCTTCAAGACATAATGTTATGCATGCCTTCAGTTTTCTTTCTTGACTTCTAACAACATGTACTGTTGGAACCCTGGTTACTGAGAATTTTAGGCTTTCTGTGCTAAAAGGCACTGACCCTCAGAAAAAAACTGCAGTTGACCTGAGGCCGTGGAGAAGGCTTCCAAAACTGAGTGATAGCACTGAGATTATGGGTGTGTAGTTTGAATAGAAGTGTATAATATCACAGCGTGCAAAACTTAGAGTTTAGAGTTTTAGAATAATATAAATAAGGCAAGATGGATGTTTTTGGGCGTTGGCTAGTTCTTCTTCATCTCTTTCTTCTTGGACTTTGGGTGGTAGTTTGTAATTGGACAGGAAGGTCCACAGTGCAGGCTTTGAGTTCTTAGTTATTGGGTTGAAAATAGAAATAATTTAGGTGTCACTTCCTAATTGGATAGTTTGTGCTTAAAAGACCTTGTAGAGAAGAAGATAGAGGCCATTTTTCACTTTGTTAGCTAGAATTCACAGCTCGTGAGACTGTAAGATAGATAACAATTAATAAACATCTGAGTCGGAACAAGAAATACCATCTCTCGTCTTTAATCCTGACTTTAGCAAGAAGAAAAAAAGAAGATAAGCCCACCACAATGTGCCTTTAGACATGAGGTTGGAAAAAAGCGGAATGAACTATCCTGTGGTATGGGAAAATGTCCTCTTATCTAGAGAAAAACATAGCTGTACCATTCAAAAATAAAAGAAATCATTCATTGAGTTGCTCTGAAGGTTGCAGTGCCTTTGAACACTGCTGTAAATCAAGTATGGTTTGTTTTTGTTGGTTTTTTTTTTTCCAAATATAATTTTTAAAAAACTCAATTTGTTTTTACTGTTTTTACATAGTCAAAACTTTTATAGTGTGTTTATTTAAGAAAAAAAATATTCAATATTTCATGTGTGTAGAGTTGCAATGCTTAGAAATGGTTAACTCAGGGCAATTAGGTTGTAGACATTATTTTTAAATAGCCATGCTGACCTTACTGCAGTAATATCTCATGTTACAGAAAAGGCTGTTCAATACAGAGTTTTGACAAACAAGACCCCACAGCTAATCAGAAGAGCAGCTCAAAGTCCACAGTTGTCAGAATTAGGCCACTCTATTGTATCCCCCTGGCTGAACATTATCATTTTTCTAATGGTACTGGTTTTACCATGCTCATTTTTTAATTCTGCCTACTGTATTGCCTATTAAAGGTGGCCTTGTAAGTTTTTAATATCAGTAGCAGATGTTAATTAGCTATATTTTAATATTTATTTCTAAAGATTAAATGCTTGTGTTCATGTATAGAATTTATTAAAAAGAGTTTTCCATGTAACAAGCTCTTAAAGTAAGAAAATATTTAAATATAAATAATTAGATGGCTTTCAGGTTTCTTGCTTGTAAAATCTTGACAAGTATTATAAGAAATATTCTGTATGCTTGGGCACTATTTCTTTCAAATATATTTTCACAACATATAAGACACTTCAGGAAGGTGCTATTAAGCTTTGTTTTGAAACTTTGAAAATAAGCATTTTCAAAAGATTCTTTTACTATATACATCTCTAAAGGAAAGGGAATTTTAAGTATGATGTCTTTTTCCATTTCTAATAGCTCTTTATGGTTTCTGTTTTTTTTCACTGCATAAATTGTTGGAATTGTTTTTCTGTTCTGGGCTGTTATTTGTTTACTTTGGGTCTTCATGTATTTGAACATTTCTGGAGTTTTGCAGGATGAGTAACTGCAAGGGAGTGTCTAACTGAAGCTGTTTTCATTGTGCGTTTGTGGTTATTTCTCACATAAAATCTGTTCATACCTATGGTACTGTGTTCCTTTAATGTATTTCTCATTGTAAACAGTTTTAGAGAACTTTCATCAATAACTAAGAGTCTAATCTAAATATGGCAACTTGATATTTCAGGGCCTTGGGCCTTTTATGATAGTTGGGTAAATTTTTGCCATTCCCACAAGAACAAGCTGGCAGCAGTGTTTATGTACATAAAATCAGAGATTGCTGAACTCTTTTGAGAAATGGGAGATTGGATCAAATCCCCAGTCCCCAAACTGGGGCAAGTTTCTGACCTCCTGAGGAAGAACCGAGTTGGTCTTCCTATTTCAGCTGAAATGTCCTACTTGCTAGAAATTATTTAATTGCACTGGAGCAGGGTTAGTAATCCAATTTCCTTGTCATGTACCCTATGTGGTCTTTTTTGCTCTTTATTTAAAGAAAACTTGCGAGTACTTTTTTTTTGTTTTTTTTAAAGTGGAACCCTTTGAAAGAAAGTACTGGAGGAGAATCTGTCTCTACATACTGAATCACAAAATTGTTAGGGTTGGAAGGCACCTCTGGAGATCATCTCATCCAACCCACCTGCTAAGGCAGGGTCACCTAGAGCAGGTGACACAGGAAGGTATCCAGGTGGATTTTGAATGTCTCCAGAGAGGGAGACTCCACAACCTCCCTGGACAGCCTGTTCCAGTGCTCTGCCACCCCCAGTGTAAGGAAGTTCCTCCTTATGCTGAGGTGGGACTTCCTCTGTTTTTGTTTCTGGCCATTGCTCCTTGTCCAGTCACGCACCACTGGAAAGAGTCTGGCACCCTTGACACCCACATTTGAGACATTTGTGTAATACAAGGTATAGCCTGGTACTTTGAGTATCTGCCCTGGAGGGCTGCTTCCAAATCTAGTGGATGAAGTATTTTCTTTGTCATCCTCCCCAACTCTGACAGTGTTTTGAGGTCTGGCAGGTACCAGCTGGATAAGACAGTGTGGATGACTAAGGGATCTCTTGATCCCTGTTTTTTCCACAGATTGGGAATTATCATCAGGCTTAGTTTCTTGCATGTCTGTTAATAGAAAGAAGAGCTTCACCTATGCCTGTGGCATTGGTGCTCAGGGCATGCCCATGGGCCTCTTTCCCTGAACATGTCTTCTGTGCTACATGCTCATGATCATTCCAAATTTCTCTCAGTTCTCTTCCATTGAAGAAATGGAATAGCAGAGATGGGCAGCCATAGAAGTCATAAATGGAAGATGGGGAAAGTGTCCAGGTTTTGACTTGGTTTGATGTTCAGGACATAGCTGAGGCCTTGCAGGCAGGCAGAAGAGCTCAGAAGTGATTCTTAATGTATTAGTTGAGGGGAAAAAGTACTGGCAGAGGAACATGTGCTTTGTGATGAGATCCAAGCTTAAATATCAGATACCCAAGATTTTATGAGTACTGCTGTCACTTAAATGGTGAACAGAGACTCTGTTTCCCCACAGAACATGTCATTTTAGGTGTGTGTGTTTCAGTGCTGATGAGTTTTGAAGGCTCAGCTTGATGTTGCTGTGCAGCAGTAGCTATGAAGGAGATGAACCTACAAAAGTTTTCATGTCATGGGTCCTTAAATCTTTGACTACAAGGCTGTGTTGGTAGGCACACTGCACATTTAATATAAACATTCATTTTGAAAATCTGTACTTGCACTTTATCCGTTTAAATCTGGCTTGATTTCTTAGTATTTCCAAGATAAAAAGTTCTTCTAAGCCAAAGTGATTTAGGTTTTAGGGCTTACTCCATAGTGTAATTAAGCTCAGGTTAAGCCCATAGCTGCACTGGTATGCTGCAGTAGAGTGCTTTAACATTCATACAAGTTTTCAAACATTTAAAGGATTTAAGACTATGTTTAATTTATCCCAGTGTGACAAACGTCTCAGAACTGGCATTTTGAAAATACTGCTATCAAGATGTATGTTCTGTAGGTGAGTTAATAACTATAATTATTTTGGTGAGGGATGCTGCAGAAGTTACTGAGTTGTTTCCCAGCTGCCTGATTACTGATGACACTTGTGCTTCTGCTGTTGAGGACCAGACTTGGCAGTGTTGTTGGGGCGACCACGTGGGTGATGGAGCCTGAAAATCCTGCTAGTGAGGTGATGTATCTGTGGTAATACTAGAAGAAGGGTATTTTGCAAGTGTATCTCCACATTTTTGCAGATAGATTTTTATTTTCTTCTTTGAGAGTGCAGATGATTTCTACAGAACCTATTGCCATAAAGATTTCAGTGGCTTAAAATATGTGTCACTCTGAACGTGGGCTTGTTAAGAATTACCATGGACTTGAGATGGGAACTAAAATGAAAAGTATTCTATTTAAAACATTTTTGCTCAGCTTCATAATTGAAATTATTTTGTTGTTCTGCCCCCCTCTGTTTTCCCCCACTTTGAAGCAGTGACCCCCCAATTAACTTTTTTTTTCCTCACACATTGGAAGTGCTACCACCAGGAAAAAAACGGTGAAAAAGGTGGTTTACCAGGATGCCAAATCCAAGCATGGCTGTGAAGGACATCTACCAGGAGCAAGAAGATGAGATGCTAGCTTTTCCTATCAGTAGAAAAGAAGGGAAAAGTGTAGTGCAGATAGCAATGTTTCTTCCATCAGAGCAGAGGAGGAGTTACTGCATCTTGCAGAAGGAGGAGAGAAGTAAAAGCCTCCCTTTTTTCAGAGAAGAGGGACCAAGCAGGTGGGACTTGGTACAACAGGGACCTATATCAGGGTTTGATGAACCTCTGAAATGTAACTGAACACCAGAGCCAAGTATCCTGTATTGAAGAAGGGGATTGTGTTGATCTCTAGAAGTGCATAAAAGATCCTAGGAAAACTGTGTAGGCTCGGGAGACCACAGGATAAACAGGGAATTGTGGCTTTGTTTTAAAGGAGGAGGCTGTAAATCTAAAACATTATGGTCATGGAGTAGAATTAGATGGAGTAGATGTAGAATTAAAAGTACAGAAGTGGTTTAGACTTGAGACCATGGACACTGGCAGTAAGGGTGTTTGAAAACTTTGTGAAGTGTTTAGAGGATCATTCTTGTAAAATGCATACTGAAATAGAAATATTCACATAAGGCTACAAATCTAGTAAAATTTTATATTCTTTATTATAATTTTTTAGGCCCTTCTCTGTTTTTTGGGGTTTTTTGTTTAAATGAGTGACTGAAATTATTGCAAAGAACACAATGCTGTCTAAGCTACACAGGGGTCCAAAGAAAATAGAACTACAGCTTTTACAAACACAGCCTGTAGTATTACTCTAATTTATAGGACATTTTGTTTTTGTTTGTAGTGTCTTGTTGGAAGAAAGGGGAATTTCATTTCTGGGCTTTCTTGTGCGTTTATGCAGCCTGTTGAAAGAAATCAGAGTTTTCATCGTTGTGAGGTATCTATAGCGCAGTATTTAACCCAGAAGCATCTCACTGAGAGTGGATTACTACTACTGGGTAGGAGATATAACAGTGATGGATTTCAGAACTAAAAAGAAGCAAAATACTTTGTAAAGTTTTTTCTTTCAGGGAGGCATCTCTATCCAGCTCCCTGTGAGCTTCAGGCATATATTATAGGGTTAGTATGTAAATATTGCTGCTTGGTTGCTTTCCTGCTTTCCAGATGTTTATACCTCCATGGATTTTCCAGCAGCTATTTCAACTTAACAGGGTTAGCATTTCTGGTTATGGCGACGTCCTGCTTTAAGCCTCATCATTTTCACTGCACATTGAAATAGAAAGAGTTCTCAGTGGTGACACTGTTGTATTTATGGAGAGTTTTGTCTCAAAGGCCTTTGATGTAAGAGCAAAGCAGAATTAGCATAAATATATCAGCCTGTATTACGCTCAGCTATTGCAAGCAATGCTAGTTGTAGTTTGAGTGTTTTTGATTGGAAGTAACACATCAGCAGTGAAAAGTGACTGCCTTTGCCAAGGTTTCTACCTTCCCACTTGGTGGAAATTTCTCTTGCCTACATAATTCTGCCACTCTTAGTTCTACATCACTGTAGTTCACATTGTTCATGACCTTTTGAAGGTTTAAATGAACAGATGCCTATTGCTCTTACTGTTCACTGTACCACATTTTAGGGAGGAACAGAGTTGAAAACAGGCACTTTCATTAGTATTTTGAGACATGGTACATCTGAAAGACTATTTCATCTCCTCATGCTTTATCTTGACAGTTGATATTATGTGAGACCAAGACTACACAGCATACACATCTTTATCTCAAATTGGTTTAAAAAATGAAATACTGCTGCCATTCTGGATATGGATGACCTTTTATCAATTTCAGCCAAGTTTACTTAGGCTTTGCCTGCTTTTTAAACTTAGTAACATATATATGTGAGGTTTACAATGACAATTATTCACAGAATAACTTGTATCAGTTTTAGGCATATATATTAGTATGACTTAGCACATAGACCTGTAGCCAGTCACTCTCAGTGAAGCTCTCATTTGTAGGCTTTGCAGTGACTGTTAAAAAACCAGCATCTTCATAATGGGACCTGCAGCTGTGAAGTCCCCAGGAGTTAGGGGAACCTGATATTTTCCATCTGTGTCCTGTGTTCCTGTGCAGCTTTTGTTTTGTGATCTCATTGTGTCCTGTTGCAGCCTCTTCTTGATTACTTATACTGGAATTTATGTCATGCTTATGGTGCATCTTGAGGTAGTGGTAGTTACATTTTATCACCTGGAAAATAAAATTGACACAGGCCTTTAAATATCAAGGGAAGCAGAGTAAAGGCTGTCAGCTTTCATTATATTTATCCACTGTACATCATCCTCCCTTCCATGCAATCCCTTCATCTGCTGTCCCAGAGGGATGAGTTAGGAGAATGAGCTTCACTGTAACTTTGTCAGGTGAAGCAATGTCCTCACCAAAGTCAAGGAGAGAAATTTCACTAATTTCATTTGGACCACATTTTCACATGGCTTTCTGCTGCTTTTTCTGTAGCTTGAATGCTGCTAAAATATATAATGCCTTTCTGTGGATATTTTTAGACAAAGACTGGCTGAAACATGGCCAATGCATAGGAGCTACAGGGCACCACAGAACTGAGGAGGGAAGTGTGTTATTTACTGTCAGTTGACATCATTCAGTCTGTGTTTAGAATGCAGTTTTAGGTATGACAGGAAAAAATGAACTCTATTATTGTACAATACTATTGTATTCATAATAGTGCTGGAAATAAATACTTGCCACAATGGGGTCTGTTCATAAATTTCTCATACATTTCAAGAAACTGCATATTTAGAATATATGGACCTGGAATTCCAAACTTTCTGCATAGTTTGTCTCCTCCTACTGCCTTGGCTTTAAATTAAGGAAAGAATATTTTATAGGAGATTTATTTGTAGTTAATGTTAGTTGTATAGCTATTGCTGCTCTAGGCTGTGTTGTGTTCCCCTAAATCATGCAGATAGTGCATTGGTTATTTAAATATGAATATCTGACAAACATATTATGGACTCGAGTGATTAAAGTGTGATGCCTAGGATGAATTAAGTGCTTTGAATCTCTGCTGTCTCTGCTATAAAGGAATCCTGAATTGAAGTGTCTGGCTGAAAATGCAGCTTTAAAAACCCAAAACTTTGTGCATTTTGTATACTCAGCAGGTCTGCGAATAGTTGTGGGGTATTAGAGGAGCTCAGTAAGACCTTTCAGAAAGCTTTTATTAATGTCTGCACGGAATTAAATAGAACTATGTTTGAATGGATGGATAAGTTTTTTGTCTTTGTTTTTCTTGAAATAATTTCTTAAGTCTAGTAGTTTTGTAAGGAAGAGCAATAATGGAAATCCAGAGTAAATCCTGAAAAATACAGTTCAGTCCATAGGAGGATTACACCTATACTGCAGACCTCTGGATGTAAACAGAGAGAAAGGAACATTTCTTGGGTTCCTAGGTATATTTCACACATTTTCTGGGAGTGGGTGAAGAAAATCTATCTGCCTTTGAATTTCTGCAGGGTGCTACTGGTACCGGAGATGTACCCAACAGGGAATTCAGATGCCTAAGCAGTGAGTTTCTTTGGAGTTTAAGCCAGAAAAAAAGCCATTTCTATTGCCCTGGTTGCTGCAATGATGATTTTCACAACTGGAATCCAAGTCTTTCTGAGACTACACTGTACTGCTGCTCTCAGCCTGTATCATTAACAATAAAACTAATAAGTAGCAAAGCTCTGTAGTGTCACTGTGATGTTTCAGGTCCCCATGGACAGAAGAGAGGCTTGTAGGAATTGAACTCACTTTCCCAGTTAGCAGTAGGATCAGGCTGCAGCCATCACCAGCACAGGCAGAAGTTTCATTAGATCTTACATTCATCCACCTCTCTTTCATCACACTTTCTTTTTTAACTGTATCTGGTCAGTAATTTTTCTCTCTGAGATGAGAATACTGAATAAGCTTTCTGGTGATATTCAAATGCAGCACCACTTCAGTGAAATGGAGCAATTTAAACAGTACACAAAAAGTCGATCCCTTTTCATAGCTGCATGTTCCTTAATTTATAGCAGCAGCCCCACAGGTACAAAGCCTCCATGGCTGGCCACATAACCACTTGGTTGTTACCCCCAGGCTCCCTGTGCTGGCTTAGGTGGACATTTCTGTCCTGGCTCCTCACTAGGTCCCTGTTTTTCTTTCTAGACGTGCCTGAAGCGCGTTGCCAGTTGCAGAATATTTCCAATGACTCCAGGGCACTTGGATACATACGTGCTTGCAAACAAGCACGCTTGTTCTCTCAGATACACACTCATGCATGGTGGGATTTATTTTTCTTCTTTTTTTTTTTTCCTTTTAAGTGTGGTGTTGAAGCCAATGTGGATGCTCAGCCTACTAGGCAATGCTTGCTGACATTGATGAGGGCTGTCCAAAGTGAGGAAGTTGTTAAATGCTGGGAAAAGACTTCCAAAAGCAGCCTCAAGCTGGAGGCCTCAGTTCCTGTAGATGTGATCTCTAGCGGTGTGCGGAGCCACTCACCAGGAGGAGAATGGAGTTGGCAGCTGTCCTCGGGGCCAGGACCATGGTCACCTTTAATGACAGTGGTCAAGGAGGAAAGTTATCTTGCTTACTCAAGTAGTATTAACTCAGCTGGGTGATAGCGTTAAGTACAAAGAGCTCAGTTGTTTGTGGGGTTTTCTTCCTCTTGGCAAAACCCCTGCTCTCACATAGATTTGATTTCTGCACATGAGTATTAAATATACACATCAGTGGGGTATTTATACAGGCACTTAGCCACCCAGCTCTGAGCTGGCAACGTGGAAAGATTTGCTTTGTGTGTATGGAAGAGAAATGCGTGTGCAGATGCAAGTTGGAATTGCCTTCTGCGCATTTGGAAATTTCATACTTAATTTCAAAACAGTACCAATAAATATGTTGATTCAAATGAGGAAAGCTTTTTCTCTTTCAGAGAGACTTAGTTTAAATTCAGGAAGTCAAACTGCTGAGGAGTTAGCACTAGGATTTATAAAACAACATTGAAAGAGAAGCTTAATTAACATCTCGCTACCCTTTCAATTGCGCTGAATGTGTGTCTGGTTTATCACCCACCTAAATATGTTAGTTTGTATTTGAAGAATGCTTGTGACAGTGAGCCTTCAGGAGAAAGCTCAGCTTTTTCCTATAATCTCATTATAGCATTTGTGTATTTTATTTGCTCACTTTGACCTTGGATAATATGTAGAAAATATTTAATATATATGTGTCACATATTTCTGGTCATCAGTAGTTGAGGTTGTTTTGTTTTTACTGTTAATGTAACTTCAGCTGGAATTTTTTTTTTGTGTGTGTGTGTGTGTGTGTGTGTTTCTTTTCTTTTTGCCAAAACAACGTAAGCCCTCTAGTAGTAAGTTGAGTATTGATGATGAGAACACATAGGATGACAGCAACATGAAAGCAAGTCATCCCAGGGAAGGATGCTGCTCTGTGTTCTTTAGGATAGAGTGAAGAAGTAGCAGCTGCTTTTCTTTCTCTCCCTGAAGATCACAGTGATAATAGAAATGGGATATTAAAGAGGGCAGCATAGATTAATGGGGCAGTAATAAAACAAATGAGACCCATTAGCGAAATCACTGCTTGAAAAGTAGATTCCATGATAAGTGCCCTTCAGTGCCTCGTGTAGGAAAAATTGTTTCAGTTATAATATCATCCATGGTGTTGGATTTTAGACTGTTGTGACAATCTCAGTGATAAAACCTTAAAATAATTTAGATTAAGATAAATTTCATTTGTACTTACTGCTTGATAGAAAACCTGAATTATTATATCTACACATTGAAAACAAGTTCTTCTTTTTCAAACCCAGTCACGATGGTTTTGCATGTTCCCAAAATCTTACATAAAGATCCAAAGCCATTTTTTGTTGTTTTTTTAAGCCTGTAAGGTGATCATGAGAGCTTGGAAGGCCTTGTTTTATTGCTGGAGCACCAGTGCTATGGATACAAATGTTCAAACAGACTAGGAACTGGAATTGGTGGATTTAGTGACATCTCCTGGTTTTATTTGTTGATTCTATATTAGATTAGCAATGAAAGATGTGCATTGCACTTAAAACTCTACATGTCTCTGCTCTCTGCTTTTTAGACCAGATTGTTTTCTGGACGATTTAATGAGCAAGGAAAATACACTTGATTGCTGAGATTTATACAGTATATTGCCTATAAGGAGAAAAAATGTTTGGGGGTTAGAGATAAAACATGTTCACAAATCAACTTAACTAAGCCAAATATATTAATATGAAGTGCTTTTTTACTGGGAGATGTGTGGGTCCATCTCTGAATTTTCTCATTCTGCTTCCCTTTCTCCCTCTAGAAATGTATGGCTGTATTGTAGTGGGGCTTAATTTTTTGGATATGTTTTTCTCCCCCCAATGTAATTTTGTTAAATCCAAGCTCAGAGTGTAAATATCAAATAATGTATGTCTTGTGAGGTGCGGAGGGGTGCTGGGCAAGAGCGGGGCAGGGGCAGCCTGAGCGCTGCCTCCCTGTGCCAGCAGCGGCGCACCCCGGGCGGCGGTGGGAGAGGAGGGCCGGGAGGCGGCTGTTGCTATCGCTCTGATGTCAGGCGCTCCCGCTAACGTGTGGTTGGTTATCCTGCCTTTCAGATCACTGCCGCTCGTGGAGCGCAGAGGGGACGGCGAGACTCCCACATCTTTCAGCGAGAAGAAAGGAGCCAGCGGAGCACACTAATACGGACTTGTGTCGGGTGCCCTTGCCCTACAAAGGCTGCCTTTAAAAGAGGAACGCAGTGCTATTTAATGAGCTGTGAGATGAGGCACTGCTGCTAACGCTCAGATCCCAGGATTCATCGGCTATTCATTGTGCTTAATGTACATGTTTCTGCACCGTGCATTTAGGAGATCCCAGAGAAGAATCCAAAACGGCTGCGGGGGAAAGACCACCAAACATGCCTACAGAAACATTACCGACAGGTAGCATGGTGAAGCCGGTCAGCCCTGCTGTGACTTTCACATCTGCCGTTCCTCTCCGCATCCTGAACAAAGGACCTGACTATTTTCGCAGGCAGGCGGAGCCTAATCCAAAAAGACTGAGTGCAGTGGAGAGGCTTGAAGCCGACAAGGCGAAATACGTCAAGAGCCAGGAGGTCATCAATGCCAAGCAGGAGCCTGTGAAGCCGGCAGTGCTGGCGAAGCCGCCGGTCTGTCCTGCAGCAAAACGAGCGCTGGGGAGCCCCACCTTGAAAGTCTTCAGCAACAATGCAAAGACTGAGAGTGGAGTCCAGAGAGAAAATCTGAAACTTGAGATTTTGAAGAACATCATCAACAGCTCTGAAGGCTCCAGCTCAGGTTCAGGGCATAAGCACGGTCCCCGAAATTGGCCACCCCACAGGGCCGATTCGACAGAGCTGAACCGACACTCGTTCGCCGAATCCTTGAAGGTTTACCCCACGCAGGGCCGGAGCAGCCCACAGGAGAGCAGCTCCAATGTCAGCAGAAGGCTCCTAGATCAGTCAGCAGAGACTTTCTTGCACGTCTCTCACAGCTCCTCAGACATTAGGAAAGTAACTAATGCAAAGCCCTTGAAAGCAATACCCTGCAGTAGTTCAGCCCCACCTCTGCCTCCAAAGCCCAAAATCGCTGCCATTGCCACCCTGAAATCCCCAGAGATTGAGGCAGTCGAGTCTGGATGCGGAGTTAGTAGAAGACCCTCCCTACAGCGATCAAAGTCAGACTTGAGCGACAGATACTTTCGCGTTGACGCAGACGTTGAACGATTCTTTAACTACTGCGGACTGGATCCTGAAGAGCTTGAAAACCTTGGGATGGAAAACTTTGCAAGGGCTAACTCTGATATTATATCCCTCAACTTTCGCAGTGCAAGCATGATTAGCTCAGACTGTGAACAGTCTCAGGACAGCAACAGTGACCTTAGAAACGATGACAGTGCCAATGACCGTGTGCCATACGGCATTTCTGCCATTGAAAGGAATGCCAGAATCATCAAGTGGTTGTATAGCATCAAGCAAGCTAGAGAGTCACAGAAGGTGTCCCATGTGTGAGAGAGAAATCCACCGTAGAAAAAAACAAGGACTGTATCTTTGTCTGTGAATATACAGTTTGTGAAGGGTTGTGAAGTCTACTTGAAGTCTTGTACCCTTCTCAAATCTCTTTGTGTTGCTTGTTGTGCAATGTTTCCAAGTTGCATGCATGTCAACATGTGAGCTGACCTGGCTTCCACTTGAACAGTAACTAACTACAAAGCCTGGCTGAGCATACACATTATCTGCCAAAAGTTTAAGACAAGAATCTGATTAGGGCTTCAGTATAATCCAAGTGTTTACATGGAAAGGTTATATGACTTCTTTTATGTATTTATGTGGTTCCTTGTGGATTTTATATATGTCACTTTTTGTCTTAATACAGATATTGTCAACTGACGTTACTCATTTCTAAGTTGAAACAGAATCCCTTTGGGGGAAAGAAAAATGGAATTGGCCAAAATATGGGATTTAGGCATACGACGACAGGCAAAGCAGCCTTATCTCTTGTAGAAAGTGCACTGTTGGCACACGAAAGCTGTTTCTAAAAGGCAGAGAATGCTGTGTTCTTAAATTATGTATCATTGTTAAACTATATATCCCTATTTGTAGTAAGGCACTGTTCAGTAAAAGTTTATTTTTCCTAGGTAAGCTCCCTCTGTTTTACAGCAGAAATAGTCTAGTGAATCTGCTTGACCTCTCATAAACTAAATGAGTCTTACATTTGGGTTGGTGTAAGCATTTTAATGATTTTGTATTATACCAGTTGGAAAAGCTTAAAGAAGGTTGGAGTCAACAGATGAAAATGGCGCAGGTGCAGGATTTTGTGGGTTTGATTTTTACTCAAAGATTCCTGGTCTTAAACTTTTGACAGGAATAATTAGATCCTATAGCTGATATTGAATGCCTTTATTAGTCAAAACACATCATGACTACAAACTTCATGCTGTCTTAATTCTTTTTGTAGACCTATTTGAACAGTTAATGAACAAAATGGAAACACACAGCCATATCAATATAACGCCTCCTATTCAGAAGTAAATACACTCAGTAGCTGAACTATATCTGAAAAAAATGTGATTATGTTGTCTTGCATATGTTATATCTAAGGCTGTGAAAGTTTGTTCCAGCTCTAGGAAAGTGTAGAAACATGACAGTATGTAGCTTTTCTTTTCTTTTTTTTTTTCCTCCTTAAGATGGTTAGTGCTGCAAATCAACCTGTTACAAATCTTTCAACTATCTGTCTTCCCAGTGGTTTAGTGAACTGTCATTTCAACTGACAGTGGTGGTGTGGTAGTGGAGAAGTTGAAAGTACAGTGGTCTGCTTCATTATTATTGTATTCATGCTTTGAAGTAAATTGCAGCACTACCTTATACTACATCAGCTAATAGGAAACTTTTTTATTGTGTAAATGCTGTAAGACTTTGTATATACTTCAGTTGTTACAAAATCTTTAAAAGGAAGAGTGTTATGCTAATAAATAGCTCCTGGTGCAGGTATGGTAGGGTTTTTTTGTTCTTATTTTCACCCCTCCCATTCTTAAAACTGTATCAGGAACTCAATTGCAGTGTGTTTTAGTGCCGTAGAAGGTCTTGGTTAAATAATAGTTCCAGTAAAAGGTTTCTTTTACTAAAGTGCTTTTCAGAATATAATTTTTTATAAAATAACTATAGCAGCATGATCTGTCTGAAGAACTAGAAGAGATTTTCAAGACTCCTAAAATAGCTTGCTTCTTCCTTACCTAGCAATGTTACTGTTCCCGTTTATAGCATCTGTTCGTAATGAATCACCACAGTCTTCTGAATTATTCTTCAGTAGTGCTTATTTATATATTTGAATATTAAACATGTTTTACAAAGTCGGGTTCTATCTTTTCTCTGAGAAGCCTGTAGCCCAGCTTTTCACAGATAGCTACAGTTAATGCAGGCAAGATTGGAAGCGGAGCCATGCAGTCATTTGTTTCCTGTGGAATTATCCTACATCCAGTTTTATATAATTGTTCTCTAAATGTTTGTTCATGGATGGGGGGAAGCACACATTCAGTTTCAGCACACACTCGGCTTCAGGAGGCTACTCTATGATTTTTACAGTTGACTTCACAACCTAAGACTTACAACATTCCTAGCTCAGACAAAAAAAAAAAAAAAGGAGCTCTGTATTTCAGCTACAGGCCCATTTGTGACATTTTAAGCTCCATGGGTTTCAGTTGGCATTGACATCACACTGGTTTTTCAAGCACATTTTTCCAATAGTAAGTTCTACTCAGTGCAGTGACTGTTTTGCCAAGGAAAATAATGCTTGAGGGATTAAAGCCAAGTGTAATGCAGCTGTACAGCAATGAAATAAAGAAGTTAAAACAGAAATTAAAAATGCACCCACATTGTTCTCTCTTAAGTGTTTTAAGAATGATGATAAACATGCTATCTCAAGTGTTGTCAGCCGAAAACAGTAATCAAGAAACCTTTATAACTAGAAAATGGATTAGAGCATATGCTAGTATTCTGAGTTTGTTTCCCGAGGTTTGTTGGGAAGCCATAGGCTCTTGAGAAATCAAATTTATTTCCTTTTAATCATGCAAGGTGTTGTGAGCTATCTGTGAGAGGGCATTTCCTCACCCAAAATCTTCGGCAGCACCTTTGGAACAGCGCAGGCTCTGCCTTTGCTATCCCTGCTTCCTACAGTGTGTACGTGAATAAGATTTTACAGGGCCTAGACCTTCACAGTCAGCTGAACTTGCAACTTGTGAGACTGCAGTAATAGAAATCATGGGATTGCAGAATGTCAACAAGGCTTTGAACAAGCAGGTAACAATTGCCTTCATTTGTCGCTTTATTGCCGTTTATGAAGATAGTATTTAATTATTTATGGTCTTGTTATTACCTGTACATTTGCATATAAACCCAAATCATTGGTGTCTGATTGTTTTTGTATTCAAATGGGAATAACCATTCTATATAATATAATATTATATATTATCTGCCTTTGCAGACAGGTAATCCTATCATATCAAGAGTGCATTACTTGTCTCTGCCTCAGGAGATTCCTGAGTGCTGACTGCTGAATTCACAAAGAGCTGTAACCAGCTGAAATGCTTCATCAGGGACCTGTTCTGGTCATGCTCCTGCTGTGTCCAGCAGGCATTTACCCAGGTACAAAGTGCACAGCAGGTCTTCACAGCTAAACAACAGCTCTTGTTGCAGCTCTGGAGGGAAATGCAAGCCCGCGATGTCCTGTGAAAGCCGGTACTGACAGTACTGGCCACAGCAGTGAAGAAGAATGCAGTGTGTCTTCGGTGATTGGTACGAACACATACACACACACTAAAGAAACCACCACAGAGGTTTATGGTGGTTCTGTTACTTTGACTTGCCAGAGAGGGAAGGGAAGAGGAAAACAAAAAACCAAAAAAAATTGGTGTGACCAATTACACTTTGAAAGCTACTTGCAGCTTTGCACAGAGGTAAACCATTTATCTGAGTGAAAGAGGTGGGCATGAAAGTAAAACTAGTCTTTTAATCACTTCATATTATATAGTAACAATGTCATGAGAGATGAGAAATAGAAGATCTGTGCACAAATCTGCATTCAACGGATACAAGGACTGAAATTGTCTTTTTTTATGAATACTGTTTCTGCAAAGGAGAGCTCTGTGCTGTGCACCATCTGAGTGACCGAGGGCTTTTGAAGGGTAAACACAGAACGATGATGCTTTTGGCAGTAATTCAAAAATCAGAAGGCATGCTCAGACAACAGAGCCAATCAGTATTGCTGACTTACCTCTTTTTACAGCAGTTTATCCATCCGTGGAGGCCATATGCACTTGATTCTAGTCATTCAGTGAAAAAACAAAGTGCTTAATGGAGCTCTGCAGTACAGAGCTGAATAATCGCAGTCTGCAGGAGAATGGGAAGGGAACTAAACCTTAAAAACAGTCATCCTGATACGTATTGATTATGGGGTGATAATGTTTAGTACTTTATATTCAGAGCTCATTTGTTTATAGGAAACATTTTATTGAGCTGAGTAGTCTAACAAATCTGGGAGGTTCCATTTTTCCAAGGCCATAAAACTCTTGTTCTTTGTGATTAATGCTGCTATACCAGTAATTAAACACATTAGGTTTAGAATATAAGAGCACCTGGAGTTTTGTTCCTATGAACAGTAAGGGTCCATTGCCTATTTTGGCAATGAATATAAACGTGGATATAAATGTGCTATACAGGAGAATAAATTGGTCAAGGTGTTTTGTCCTGAATTATAAGATAGCTCTATATTAAAATCCTTGTTACCAAGGCTTAAATATTCACTGATATTCTGAATTCATTTGACATTCCTTGTTGTCAGCAGAAAGACTCCAATAATCTGCCCTTTGAAATATGTCATCCATAGCTTAATGGGAAAGGCCATTAAAATTGTCTGTTCAGTGTAAGGACTTTTATCTCCTGATGATGGCATCTGTTAAGTGAACCTCTAAAAAAGCACATTTCAGTCAGAAGTATTAACCCATAAATGCCTTTTATTTTTCTCCCTGAAAGCCCAAATGGTGATCAATAGCTGAGTCCTACCATTTGTTACAGTTACTACATTATTGCAAAATACTCAGTTGATGTCCCTTGTGCTGCAGTACAATCTAAACTGGAGACACCTACACTACACCATCTATCTTGCCCTGGTAGGTATGAATAGCCTTCAAGCATATTCTACATTTGATTACTTAGGAACTTGGTTGTGTCTACCCATCAAAACTGATTAATAATAAACAGTGACTTTTAAAAAAAATCATGAAAAACAATAATTTATAGATCAAAAAAGTAGTCTCTTGAATGTAATTCTTCTAAATTTAAAGTAATTTTCATGATGATCTTATGACAAGAGTAAGAGAGTGCTAGTATCTGTGCTATTATTGTTTCTTACTTTTGGCACAGCAAGTCGTCTCCACCTTCTTAGTGTCTCGCCCTTTCTGAGTTTTCCCAGCTTTATTCTTCTTTTCTGTGTCTTCCTTCCCTTGTGGTGTCTGACTTTTACATCATCTCTCCTTTGAAACTTATGACCAAGGCCATCGTGTTCTCCTCACTTAACCTCCTTTCAAAGCAACTTTCCCACAACTTGTTCTGTCTTTTGTAACCACTGTATGCGTGACAGCCTGTTCCCAAGAGAGTAACTCTGTGGCTACAGTTGAGCTGCTGTGTCCTGGAAAGATAGTAATCTTTTTAATGGATTATTTTTAATTTTCTGGGGTGTCATGTTATTTGCAGGCAAGATGAAACAGCGAGAGATGCTTCTTCAGGAAGATGCAGTGATTGAAAACACTCACGAAGAACAGGACGTCAAACGTATCTCACAAGTATCAACTTCTTGGTCCAAAATTGTCTGTATTTTTTTTCTCCATCACATCTCACTCAATGCATACTCCTGCTATTCCTTTGTCTCCAAATAAAATGCTGGCTTGAGGACAGCAGCGTGCAAAGGTGGTACAATTTCCAGTGAGCAGAATGCTATGGGGCTACTATCCAAGAAATATTTATTGGTTTTCCTTCTGCTGTTTGGTAACAGAGTACCTGTGTGCCTTGCACCTTTGGCATCCAGGCCACTTGTGCTGCGTGTGCAGTTCCCAGGCAGCCGGTCAGAGAGCACTGCCTAAAAGGACTTGTAAAACAAAAGGACAGTGGAAGATCCAGGAGGGACAAAGTCTCTCCTCACCCTGAATATTGCAGAAAACTTTCAGCTGTCGTAGGAGAAGGTTTAGAAGCTGAAGTCCCCAAACTGCCATCTCATGCAGCCCTGGGGCTGAAGGTCTGAGACTTCAATCCTGTGTATGAGAGAAGGGTATCTGAGTGTCTGGGAGACAGGATAAATCAGTGTGTGGAAGCAGAAGGCACTTGCTGAAGCATGCTACTGTTTCACTAAATGCCTGCTATTCATGTCTTAAAACATGAAGGTGAAAAAAGGAACAGAGTTGAAATTTGGAGAACAGCTGTGTATGCAAATGCTTTCAGACGAGATGCGGAGGTGGGCAGATAGTTTTGCTTTTTAAGAAAGGAAGCTTTTAAAAGATCTTTTAATAAACGACCTGCTTTTCAAATATATTAATCTTTTATGAAGTCTGTCTTGCCATTCTGAACTGTAAAAGCTTTGCTACTCAGCATACAGCATTTAGAAATGTACCAACAGTGATTTGGAGTGACTTAAATAACAGGGTGCCTGGCTGAATATTAACTTTATTTTACTAAAATTTTGGATGGCGAGGGTTTTTTGCTTTATTTTAAAATGATTGTAGGGGGCAATAGAAAACTAACATAGTCTTATTTATTAACGTCCTTCAAATAAGACTGAGAAGTACAGATTAATGTGTCTGCATGAAATTACACTACTAGGTTCTGGCAAAGACTTGATTTTCTTCATTGTTTTGCATACCTCAGAGCATATCAGCTTACACAAAACTGGCACAAAATTCAGTCTTCCCATCTGAAAATGCTTTCTGCAAACTTACGGGTTTGAGTTCACCTGGTATATTTTCTACAAGACTCCTGGAGCATTTCTAGAGAAGTGCAATGGAGCTGGTGAAGGGTCTGGAGCACAAGTCTTACGAGGAACAGCTGAGGGAGCTGGGGGTGTTTAGCCTGGAGAAAAAGAGCCTCAGGGGGAGACCTCATTGCTCTCTAAGACTACCTGAAAGGAGCTTGTAGCCAGGTGGGAGTCAGTATCTTCTCCTAAATAACAAGTGGCAGGATAAAGGGAAAAAGCTTTGTATGGTAGAGTCACCATCCCTGGAGGTATTAAAGATGTCAACATGTGGCACTCAGGGACATGTTTTTTTTGTTCTCGTGTGACGAACCTAGCAGTGCTGAGTTAATGGTTGCACTTGGTGATCCTAAAGGTCTTTTCCAACCTAACAGATTCTGTGATTGTTTTGTGTTTAATGACTCTGAACAAAGAGCTGTCAAAGTGCTTTCAATTTCCCCTGGTTTTGTTTCTGGCATGTTCATCCTCCTCCTTTCCTACGGACTGAGTGAAAATAGCAGCTTTTTATCAGTATATATATTCTCTGGTATTGAATTCAGGAGTTAGAGAGCAGGCATGGAGCCATAGGGTAAAACAATTTTTTTGCTGGTTTTTTTGGTAATAAAATTGCAGGTTTCATGGGTTTTTTCTTCCCAGATGTTGTACACTCAAACAGAGCCAAAGAAGCTAATAAAGTGTGTGTGTGTGTGTGTGTGTGTTTACACTTAGAAAGTGCAAAAATATATCATAGGTCCAGTAGCAAGAGGACAAGGTATAATGGGTTTAAGCTGAAAGGAGGTAGAATTAGACTAGATATTTGGAAGAAATTTCTTGCTACGAGTGTGTTAAAACACTGGAACAGGCTCCCCTGAGAGGCAGTGGATGCCCCATCCTTGGAGACATTCAAGGTCAGGTTGGACTGGGCTGTGAGCAACCTGATCGAGCTGAAGGGGGATTGGACTAGACGGCCTTTACAGGTCTCTTCTAACCCAAATCATTCCATGATCCTGGGCTTTCCCCACAGGAAACCTTAAAACTTGCTTTGCATAAGGAAACCTTGAAACCTCTCTGGACACTTTACCAGGGAAGACCATGGAAAAATGAATACCCAAATTCTGGCCCCATTGAAGTCAATGGGAACTTTACTACTCATCTTTAGTGGGGCAGATAGCATTTCACCCACTGTGAGAACTTAATATTTTGGCCTATTTGGGGATGGGGTTTCTTGCTCTGTATTGTGAATATCGTGCACTAGTTTTCCACCACTTTCTCACCTATTATTCTGTCATCTCAAAAGTACAAGGGGGAAATCCCTCCAGACACTGCAGGTAGGAGCCATGGGAGGAGTGAAACCTTGCAGAGACGAGGCAAAGAAGAGGTTTGGTAAAGCACAGACCACTAGTACTGGTGTGAGGAGAAGGTCGGGACCTACCCGCCCAGCACAGGGTGTGTCTCTACACATAAGTAGTACATACTT
Source organism: Promerops cafer (assembly GCA_013398275.1). Taxonomy (NCBI): domain Eukaryota; kingdom Metazoa; phylum Chordata; class Aves; order Passeriformes; family Nectariniidae; genus Promerops; species Promerops cafer. Next base: position 2,259,672 of record VZSE01006029.1, on the reverse strand, counting down.
GTTTCCTGAATTTTTACTAAACAGCTAATGAGCAGATTATGGAAAACTGACAGACTAATGAGCCATCATGAATATTCATATCAAGCCTCAGGGGTGCCCCTGCTGCTCATCTCTAACCACCAATGAGGTCTTACAGGAGAAGTGTATGACCACTGCTACTTGAAAACAAATTTACCCTACTCCAAGCCACATTTATGTAGTCAGCTGTGATATCAAAAATCTTTATGGGCTGTTATTTATTTGAGAGATCATTTATGAAGTTTTTGGGATGGACCCTGCTCCTTGGAGGTCACCATGGAAAAGTGTTCACTTCTGTCATTGTCCTATTTCCAGCTCTGCTACAGAAGAGCAAGGAAGCAGAGCTCTTCAGGGCCCTGTTCTGGCTATTCCCCCACTGTGTGCAGGACATCCATGTGCTGTCATCACTCAGAGACATGGATGGTTTGATACCCAAATGCAGCTGTGGTGTGAAATTAAGATTTTTCTCGTGGGCTCATTCCCACAACAGTTCCACACAGAGCTGATGCTCAGGGTCATGCTGTGTTCAGGGGGCTGCTGAGTGAACAGATGTGTAATGCCATGAAATTATGGAATGTGTTGAAAATTTACGAAAAGAGGTTTCCTGACCATGTTTTGCTGAGAAAAAAAATGGCATTTCCCATGGTTGAAATCTTGGTAGAACACTCATTCAGTAGATACTGGGCAAAAGTCAGTGATCTGATGGGCTTACTGAAGGGCAGAGCTTGTGTGACTGCAGGAGAAATGAAATCCTGCAACTGCATCAGCCTCTTTTGTGATGCAGCACAACATGCTAGGTATGGGGAAGAGTGAGTGCATTGGAAGGAGGGATTAGCTCTACAGAGCCATGCCATCAGCCAGGCTTAGGCAATTAATTATGTTTTAATACAGTATTTGTAAGAATAATTTATAGGCTCATATTAATATGCAGTTAATCTAATTCATTGCCTAAATGTGTTTGTGAATAGTGTTTTGTTTTTGTTTTTTTTTTTTAATATTAAGTTAGAGAAGTAGTTCAATATGAACCCCTGGCAGTTACTGACACACAGCACCTTTTTTATACTGGGCCAGATGAGAGTAGGTTATGTAGATAATAATATGGGGTTGTTAGTAGGTTATGAATAGCTGAGTTACAAAGATGAACCTCTTCAGAAAAATATTATTAAAAATAAAACATAGAGATGATTTTCCTGACTGATGCTGACTATTGTATGTGTCTTTCCCAACAGCTACAAGTAAGTTGTTAGGCTCCAAAAATATAGATAGACTTGCTGTCTTTAAAACTATTAAATGAGAAAGCAGGGAGCATGAATTTTTAGAGCAACCTTGATGTTGGTGTATCCTGATCATGTCGTGTCTGGTATGGGGGGGACAGCAAAGGGGGGACTGCTTTAGCACATGGACTGCAGGAGAGTAGAAGGGGGAACAGAAATGTGACCTGAAAATAGCGTTAACTGTGACAATCTGACCATAAGATCTTCCTCATGAACAGTCTGCAGGAGCAGAGCTTGTCACCAGGTTTAAATGCCAGGCATTTCAGAGCAGGGATGTGGAACAGTTTCACTGCCCAGGGCTCCCAAAGGATCTGACTGGCCATGGCCACTGGTGCCAGCTTTTTCGTTTTTATTACTGCTTTCATGATACATCCCTACAGACTCATTTGTAATGCTTCTCTCATTCTTCTAAGTGGGGAATGCCAAGATAGGAATCCTGGAGATCTTTGTACTCTCAGCAGTGAAACACAGTAGAGATGAGAGCAATAGGAAAGGTCCAGGAGTCCAGGACATTTTTCTCATTCGGTTCTCTTCAGAAACTGCCCCATTTGGGGGAGGCACTGGAACAGTGGAGGCAGGAGCTGCAGCCCTTAAAGGTTTTGGAAAATAATTGCCCACCTCCTTGAACAAGATGCTAAATCCAGACACCCTCAGAGCTTCTGCTAAAAACAAACTGCACCTTTTTGCAGTCCTGCCCTGCACACCACCACATTTTTGTTCTGCACATAAGCAGCATTTCTACAGTGATTTAGTAGATGTGGGGAGAAATGACACACTCAGGCTCACATGTCCCTTCCCACCATGGTGTAGGAAGTTACACTTCTATGGAGCAATGCTTCTTGTCTCTGTGTTTACCCTGCATTTCACCACTGCTGTTTCTTTCCCAGCCCCATGTTTCCATGTCAGCTACTCAGGAGCTGAACATCCTTTCTCCTGGACCTTATTATTCTGATGTTGAGTGGTGAAACCAGAAGCCAGGGCTGCAGCTGTTTGGCTTATCCTTGAAATTTTTCTGACAACAACCTAGGTCTCCACTTTATTTATGACCGGCCATATGAAACTGTTTCATGAAGCATATCACTAAAATTTTAGTTTTCCTGTTGCTTTTTTTTACTGTTAGCTGAGGCCATTTATCTTCCTTGTTGATGTTTTCAGTCTTTCAGCTTCCTCAGGTTGAAGCATTTATTTCTTTAGGCAACAGTTTCTACATTCTTTGAGAGACAGTCTATTTTTTAACGCTATGGTACATGTCACTCTACTAAACTATTGCATGCATGTAGTTAGTCCGTTTCATAAATATGCATTTGTGACCAGGATGAAGGAACAGTAAGTTCATGGAAAAATTTAAAAATAAATTTTTGAGGAGCAGTTTGGAGCAGTTCCAGTCTATCTGAGCACTGCAGATGTAATGCGGGCTGCCTGCATTTGCAATGCACAGTAAAAATTATCAGAAGATTCTGATTAGTAAATGGAATGTGTAATGTGTTCCCAACAGACCGTTTTCCCATAAGAAATAACTCATTTTGAGCCCTGCTTATTTTTCAAAAGTGCATAATAGAGCTGACATTGAGAAAATTTTATGTGGAACAGGGGAAATAAAAAAGCCGCCTTCAAGTTATAGGAGCTCCAAGTCAAATAATTCGGTTGAAACCATTCTGCATTATTTCTAGCAAAGAATTTGATTGACAAGTGAGTCATGCAAGAGCAGTAAACCTCTGCTCCCAGGGATGTGTGGACTTTAAGCAGTGGAAGGGCCCTGATGCTGCCCTCAGCCCACCCCACTGCTGTCCCAACCCACTGCTCAGAGGCTGCTGCTCACAAGTGGAGTTGGCTCCATCTTTAAAATGAGTAAGTTTATTGTCTGAGTTGCTGCTCTAAGATGGCAGCTGCTTTACCACATTCTCTTTGCCCTGCTTCCCAAAGACAGGTCTCCTTCAAAAAACATGAGCAGCCCTTGCACCACTCTGAATTGTTTAATGTGCTCTGTAAGAGCATACGCTTGGCACGGTGTGAAGGTATTTTCACAACATGATATCACAATTGGTGATGGGCAGTAAAGCAGCTGGTGTCCCATGATGTACCAGCTCGCATCTGGCAACTCATGTCTAAACTGGGGATCTTTGGGGCCTGGAGAATTCACAGACATCAAAATCAGTATGTCCCGTTGTCAAGTCACCTCTGCTCTGAGACCCTGCACCACAAAGGCTGATGTTCTCTGCTCTTTGTGAGCTTTTAAAATTATTTGAAAATTGAATTTTGAGATCTCAAACTTTTCTGGAGAGTGTTCTTTCCTGAGACAGGGTTGCTTTTGTCAGCACATCTGCCAGCTGTTGTTTCAGGCTAATCTGTAAGGTGAAGCAGGCATTTATAGCAGTTGCAGTCCCTCCTTTTTCCAGTTCTTTCCAAAAAAAAAAATCTGAAAAACATAGAGATGTGTTCTCTGTAGGAAAATGTCGGAATAAAACCTCCTTTTCTGAGGCTCTCCAAGAGCGTTCACGCTACAGAAAAAAGGGTCCATGCTCATACCAAATATTCTAAAATATGTACATTTGTCACATGTAAACCACTGAAAACTAAATAAACAGAGGCTACAGATTTTTCTTTATGCAGATTAGGTTACAAACTGCAAAACAGCTGCAAGTTGGCAACCACTGAGAGGTGGGATTGGATTGACTGCCTTCTCAAAGTGCCACCTCAGAATGAGAACGAGAGAAACAAAATGCTGCATTTCAGCTTGGCAGTCAGCCCTGGTCAGAATTTGAACAGGAGGCTTCTTTGGGGTCCTTGGACGGTGAGTGAAATGTCTGACAATTCAGTATGTGCACAGAGATAACACATCAGTGTATCAAAATGCAACAGGCCTTGCATTGAGGACCCAATATTTTTCTGACCTCTCCTGCACAGTAAGCATACAGTAACCTTGCTCTAAAGAGGGTTATTGTCTTTCCTTTGGAAAGTTTATCCATTATCTCGTTCACCTAATCTGTTTTCTTTCCATGTATTTAAAATGCATCATATATGTTTTCATTTGTAGTTAAATTTCTGGGCTGCTAGCAGTGATCCTTGGCATGTACTCTGCACTTTCACTCTGATTATGAGACCTTCCTAACAATAAAAACCACCACATCATTATTTCTGAGGATGCCACACTGATATAAATGCAAGCCTCTGTAGTTGAAAAATATCAGTGACATTCCTCTGTTCGTCTAATCCTTGACTTCAAGACATCATCAGATCAAAGCCAACCACTCAGCCAGTATATGCTGGGTTTTCTTCATTTCCAAAAGAAGTACTACAACTTGCAGAGCAGAAAATCCCCTGTATCCTTCTATAAAATCCTGCAGAATGAGACATGCTTATGGCTGTGAAAGGAGGGGGAAAGCAGATAAAATTTTGACCTCCTGTAGAAATGAAACTCCTGTTATTTCTGTCACTGAGGCTCTGGTTTCACTCAAGAATTACAACTCTGACTTCCTTTAAAAAGTAACTTGTCTCTTTAAACAATGTTTTTGATAAATGCAGCACTATCACCCAAGGTGGGGATTTGTGCTAGTGGAAAGAGACACTCTGTAGTGCAATGCAGCCTTTAGAAATTAATTCCCCCAAGTCAGTTTTGTTAGGTTTGGTTTGGGTTTTTTTTTTTTTTCTTTTTAAACAGACTCATCAATTTTTAGGCCAGATGAGATCACTTTAATTGTTTTGCCTGACTTTCTCTCTAACACCAATTATATCCAGGCATGAATTATTTCCCCCTCGAATTCCACAGTATTTCAGTTGAGAAATCCTATTTTGATTTGAACAAAGGCAGTGATGGAGAACGCACAACAGCTTTTTACTAAATCATTTCAGTGGTTAATAACCCCCTGCTTAGATAAATTGTAATCTCCTTTGCAGTCTGAATTTGTCCAGCTTCAAAGAGCAGCCCCGAGGTTGTGCTGTACATTTGCTGCAAAGGCTGAAGAGCCCACTACCAAGGCTTTGCTCACTGCAAAGAGATTGTGAGTGTGTTTGCCTTTAACTTTTTCTTGGGTATACTAAACAGCTGTCAGATGAAGAGATTTTCATCCTACCTGTTGCAAGGTGTCCTAGCAGAAGTGACTAGCAGAGCCAAGATAACCCTGCATGCACCACAGATGTAGTGTTAATGATAGTCTCTTATCTTTGCGCAGTCTTTGCACGTGTTGGAGCCATGGCTCAGCTTCACAGGCTGTGTCTGAACTTACCCCTCCCTTCCTGACCAGAGCCTTGCCCCTTCCTGCCATTCACAAGGCAGAAAGTCACCAGAGCTGTTAGCACAACACCCTGTGCCATTTCTCTCTAACCCACTTCAGCTGCAATGATCCACATTAAAGAAACAATTCACAAAACAACAGGAAAAATGCAACGCATTGCCCTAAGTGTTAAGGCTAACCCAGATCCCAGTGACAGAACCAGGCTGGGGAGCAATTGCATCAGCAGCTGCCCTGGGTCACCTGCACATCCCATTGAACAGTCCTTATTAGGACCCCCTTTTTCTGGAATATTTACACCTAACTTAGTACCCAGCTGTGCACTGTCCCTTCAATACACCTGGCCTTGTATTAGCTGATGGTTAAGCTCACCAGACATCATTCTGAGCAGGCCCCTTGCTGTGTTAGAGTGTGCAGCATTTGTCAGGCTCTTTGCTTGCTCTGGCGTAACCAAAACAATTTTGCTCCATTTTCAGATCTCGTTAATTCTTTTATCTGTTAAAAAAAAAGCCAATGGTTCTTCAAAGTTCTCAAGTAGTTGCAGTTCTCAAGATTTATGATCTATTACTAGTAATGTTTTAGAGTTTTCTCTTTCAATGAGTTTTTGTTGTAAGTTCTTGCCAAATTTTAATGAGGAACCCTACTGATACACTTATGGGAACTTGTTAGGGTTACAGATGTGTAACCCTCAGTGTTGTCTTCAGAGATCACATAAAGACAGCCACAGTGTTCATCAGTCTCCTTTCACCAGGTGGAGTAGTTACTTTCTCCTCATGACTCCCTTTTCTCTTCCCTCAGAAATGGAGCCCCAGTGTCGTGGTGCCTGGAGCACAAGCTTTCAGAAGGACTTGTGTCTCCTCTAGCAACTGATTCTTATAAACAGGCACCATGAAATGTCACCACAGTGGAAATTTTAGTACAGCTATGTCTTCATTATCCTTTTGCCATCACACTTCAAGCTTCCTCTCAGGTTCCTTAGAAATATGTTAATTTAAAAAGAAGTTATTTTCAGCAGAAGAGAGATGAAACACAGTGCTATGTGTGTCTAAGCGTCCAGTTACTGAGGGTGGGGCTCCCGTCATCTCTCAGACAGCTTGACCTCTGCATGTTGGCTTATTCCTGCTGAACTGTATTTGACTTGAAAGAGTGAAAATAATGTTTTTGCTTCTTACTGGTCTAGTTCATATATCAGTCAACAATTGTTGGCTTTGCCAAGGGCGACTCTTGCTCTATTAATCCACAGACTTGCTCTCCAGAGTCCTTCACTGTGGCCTCACCCCAGCCTGCCAACTTCTGGGTCTACTCAGGGCTTCTTACCCACACAGAGCACAGAAATAATATTAACGGCATCCACTTAAATCAACAAGACAGCTTTGGGACTATGCTTACAATTGTTAAGCCAAAGCATAAATATTTCTGGAAAATCTCAAAAATGTGAGTTTAGAGTGGGAAACTGCTTGAAAATTCACCTGTCACAGGTGCTACTGCAGTTCCAGTGTCATATAAACATGAAGTAACTTTACTTTTAACTTAGTAGGATTCCTAATGAAATACCTTGTGACTGCTTTTGTTTTTAAATTTACTATGCTTTAGTTCAGTAATTGGTTTATGACTTTAATTACTAGTCTTTCAGGCAACACTTATTAAAAACAAATTATGTTGCTCCAAACTCTGGTGATTTTATGATCATATAGATTCATATAAATCACAGTTAATTAAGCTCTTTATCACTTAGGTTTTCCATACACGATGTATTTACATCATTGCAATAACAGGCAATATTCCTACCTTTCCACACCAATTTAGTCATATTAAAACAAAAATGGGTTTGTAACAACAGAGTAAATTCTGAAAACCAGAATTTACTTAAGTAGACTGCTGCACACTAACAATGATATGATGGTGTAAGCTGATAGTGTTTATCTAGAGAAGGGAAAAAACCCCTAGAAATATAAGCATAATCTGAAAAACACTGTTTTTAAAAAGGGAAAATAAAGCAAGGCAAGTTAAAACTCTTTGAATATATGTTTCCTTTCCAAGTCTTATCAGAGTTGTTACAGGGTATAATTCTGGCTGCACTAAAATGAAAAAAAAAAACCCAAAACAAACAACCAAACACCTAAGACAGTTAAGAGTGCAAGTATTCCTTAAGATATCCAAGCTGAAATGTGCAAATAAATATAGTCTGGACTTGTTTATGTCTTTACAAGATCCACTCTCTAATAAATTTCTCTTTAATAGCCATTACCACTGCCATTAAAGATTTTTGTATTAAAACAGCTATAGAATGTCTCCTGACTTGCAGGAGTCTCTGAGTGGTAAAGTTAAATACCAAAATGAGCCGTTGGTCTTCAGGAGTTTTGTCCTGAATTAGGATCCTTCAGGGGCAACTCTACTAAAACTTTCAGGCCAAGATTCAACAGTTGAAAGTTTTGATCTTCAAAAAGGTATAATTTAAAATAGAGATGGTTTTTAATGCTTATAGAAGAGAGAACATCATCACTCAACCAAACCACTTGCACGGATCTTCTCTATTTTTGCTTTCATATTTATTATGACTGGACAAACACACTAGTTAAAAATTATTAACTTGAATTTAATGCACTAGAAAGTAGTTAGGAGCTGCTTCCACCTCTCCCTGTACATGAAGGCCATGCTAGATGAGAGAGGTGTCTGGCTGTGCTTTGGAGGCTGACCCATGGCACCATGAAGGGACTGGCAGGTGAGATGTGCATCTGCAGCCCAGCACTGGCTGACCAGTGTCTCCAGGGCCTGAGATAAAATAACACTAATAATAAATACTGATTTCAGGCTGAACTGACTAACATCACTAATAATTTAAAGCTGGCTGCTGTGGGGATGAATATTTTCAGGCTGCTGGCTTAAAGTAATCACCCAATGTATCAACATTTCCTCATATGATCACTACAGAGCTCCTGCAGATACATGTGTATTATTGCTTTATGCCATACATCTTTGGAAATCTCTGTCCCATTAGTTTAATAACTGCTTTTGTGAGATGCTTCAATCCTGACTGGCATAGAGCACCTCCAATGTGAGATATAGCAATTCATCATCTCATGTTTTCTGTTTCTTCATTCATATTTTTTCAACTGGGTCTCGTGTTCCCAAACACCCAGCAACCCATCTCTTGCTGTGGTATATTGGTAATCTGAGTATGTTTATGAAGAGATTAGGAGCCATGCTTTCTTAATATTTATGAACTCATTTGCATTTCTCTAGCCCTGAAAAACACATTAAATAAAACAATAAGGTGGATGTTGGAGCCAGTTTGAAAGAGAAAAAGATTTTGTGAAATACTATATTTTAAATATTATTTTAGCAGGTGGGAGCAGCATACTTATAATGGCCAAAAAAAAAGAGGAAAAGATCATTAAAAAGAAAAAACAGTCCTACCTCAAATGTTACCAAAATGTCACATCACATAGAAACATTTTCAAAGAGGAAGATATGTTCTTTCCTGATGCACCAGTTTCATAATATTGTGACATTTACATTCTAATGATAACTAAACTTTGGTCTTTGGGAAATTTTAGAGCAAAGAGTCTGATTTGCTGTGATTTTGCCACCTCCCTGAGGGAACTGGATGCAGCCTGCAAACCTCACAGGAGTTATACAAACAGAAAATAAGAAAGTAAAATATTGGGAAATATGGCTGTTTGGATTATGTGTGCACAGAGAAGTCATGAGGATTAACCAGGTGGAACACTGAGGTTTGGTTAAGGATAGCTACACAAAACCATGTAAACACTCCCCTGCACTTAGGAGGACAGGGAGCTGAAGACATAAACCTGAACCCATCTATCTTTTACTGACACTGTGTCTTGAGAAGTTGGGAGGCAATGGGCCAAAGAGATTGCAGAGCTCCAGCTTTACTCCTAATCCATGTCACAGAATTAAAACTTAACGCGGGGAGGAAATCCTGTAAAAACCCTCCTTAGGAGAGAGTAAAGGACATCATTCTGCATAGAGCTAGGCAGAGTACAGCTGGTGCTGCTCTCTGAGCAAGGTCAAGGCTGTGGAGCCTCCTTTTGCAGGGCATGCTGTCATGTGTCCTAATAAAAATATCTACTTTAACAATTGGACTCGGGCTTGACACAAGGTGCAGAAAAGGTTTGCACTTCTAGTGAAATACTGGCATCTGGATCCTGCTCACAGCAAATCCTCATTCTACACTGCAGCCATTCTTTGGTCTCTCTCCCCTCAGAACCTGGAAGAAAACTTTTCCTTCACAATGTTTTTCTTTCAAAAGCCCAGCAGCTACTGAGTCTTTAGGAATTGTTTTATTTGCTTTGGTGTGCTGGGAAACTGGCTGCCTTTAGTGTGAGTAAAAGGGGAAAGAGCAATTTTACCTGGGTTTGTACCTTACTGGATCCTGCAAGGCACATCATGCAACTCAGTGATATATTAAAGTGAGCAGGTTCCTTGCAACAGGGAGATAGAAAAAAAAAAAAAAAAAGAAAAAGAAAATAGGTGGTTCACAATGCCATGCAAAATATCTTGCTTCTGTAATCATTTGCTACCATCCCCCTGTCCTGGGCAATGTTGTGCTTCTTCAAACTGAAGAAGCCTTTAGGGTCATTAAGGTCTCCTAAAGACAAGCACCTTCTGCCCCAAAGTAATTTTCATCAACTGCCCTTCAAAGTACTATACAGGACAGATTCAATTAACTCTTAAGGATTAGAATCTGAGCTACATGTAATAAATTCAACTACTTGCTCCTGGATGGAATTTTTGCTGTAAGTAGGAATCTTCTGAGTGTCAGAGTGCTCAAGATAATAGTCTGTGGTGTGGCTTTTCAGAGCCAAATTATCAAGCAATATATATTCTGTGTATTCCAGTAATTCAATGATACCACTAATGTTAATATTTTTGCTGGAACTGATGCGTAGCAAAATATCTCCAGTGAGAGAAATATGGGGCTTACTGCTAAAATTCTTGCATAAGCTTTTCATACAATGATTCTGAACTTCAAATAATATAATATTGCATTGAATAAAAAAATGCAATTCTCCCATCTGAAAATGAAGTGTGTCTATTGTGATTGACATGGAGTCTCTAAGGGTTAGCATACAGAGTTCTTTTATGGAGGGAAATATTTGTGGAAAAAAACACAAACTTTGCAAATTGTTCTTGGTTTGCTTAGTTAATAACACTCAATGTTTTATATTTAATTACTGTAAATTGCAATTCATTATTTCAAACAGATTTAAAACCTAATAAGCATCAGACTGCAGAGCAAATACTCTTCCTTTTTGCGCATAACTACTCCCAGCTTCTCAACCTTTTGTAATACAAGTACAGGAAAAAGAATTAAAAATATGAACATAGAGGGAGATACACTAGAACATTTTGTCTGTTCATTGTAGCTGGATAGTCAACACGACAAGAAAAATTAAACTGGGATTTAGAAACACTTTTTTTACCTTGTAGAATGAAGAGCTTTCATGATTTTACTTTAATTACCTTCTTGTTCAGTTTTTCCTTTGTTGTCTAAAATATCTGTGAGACTTCTGTCTTCTATTTCCTATTGTTAGGAATCTCTTGAGCACAATTGCTGCCTTCAAGTAAGAGCAGAATAGAAACCAGAGACAAAGGCACAGAAATGTTTAGGCAACAGATCCCATTAAGAAAAAAAAGAGAGAAAGACAAAGAAAGAATATCTGACTGAAGTAAAATTTCTAAATATTTTTATTCCTTCCTACTGCAGAAACTATCTGACCTCCTACAGGATAGTTTTCCAAAACTGCTGTGAAGGCAGCAAGGTAGAAGATGGATGGAGAGACTGCAGTGCTCTGCCTTTCTTCCCCTGCTGAGCTCTGCCACAAGGCAATGCCAACTCATCTCTGTCCTCTTCCAGTCCCTTTACCCACTTCTTACTCCTACCTTGTCTGTAATTAGACTTCTCTCTTGGGAAGGAAAAGAGCTCGAAGAAACACACTGAGAAAACCTGCTGGCTAACCCTGGGAATTAGGTATATTCAGGTCACTGCAGCTCACACAATGTGGCAGCTGAAATGAAGCAGCAAAATAGACCCATAAAATCATACAATTATGTTGGAATTATACAAATCATACAATCATTCATGTTGGAAAAGACCTCTAAAATCCTAGAGTCCAACTGTAAACCCAGCACTGCCAAGTCCACCACTAAACCATGTCCCTAAGTGCCATAACTACACATCTTCTAAATACCTCCAGGGATAGTGACTCATCAAAGCAAAGAAGTCTGAATTAACCAAAGCTTGTAGAATGAGGATAAGATTAATAGCAGTGTACCATTTCTAGAATTAGTGTTGGCAGAAAGATATTTGTTTAAAAGAATTCCTTCTTTAAAGAAATATGCTACATTATTACCATAACTGTAATAAACCCAAAAGATTTCAATCATACTTTTGTCTGGGAAACTAACTGTGAAATAACAAAAACCCCACAACTTTGCTTTTGGTATGTGAAAGAGAACACATCTAAATTAATCCTCACATCTTTTCACAGCTAGATTGATGAATAACTATGTTCTAGAGAACAAAAGTAGGATTTCCAAAGACTGGAAAGCAGAGAAGCCTAACTACTGCTCCTTCAAGCACCTTTTACTCTACACCAGTGATTGTCAAGAAAGTGGGATGGAGTCTATTGAGGACTTAAGACACCAAAGCTGAGGACAGGTAAGTTCTTCTTTTCCAAAAGGTAGTTTGAGAGAGGCAGACAGCCTTATTCTCAAACAAAACATGTGGTGCAAGTGGCTATGGACCCTCCATCCATGCCAGCTAAAGCCAGCACGTGTTCCAACTTAAACAGGAAGAGGTCAGCCTTGGGCACAGGTACCAAACCTACCAGATTGCTGTAAAATGAGCATAAACCTCTCAGAGCAGAAGTGCCATGGCACAGCTGTAAACTTGCTTGAAAGGCTTCACACAGAAGCCAGCACCCAGCTGTGAAAAGTTTTTATTCTTAAGAAAGAGCATTACTCTGCCAGCCCAATGTGCTCACAGAGAGCCTCTGGTCAGCTGAAGCTAAAAAGACACTTGTTAAGAGAGAGCTTAAGTTAGTCAAGGCCTAGTACAGATATGTGAAAAAATGTAAGGTGAGGTCTTTTTAATTTCTCAATTATATTTTTACATTGGGTTTCTACTAGGGAGAGAGGGGAGTAAGGTCTGCAAAGTTTCTTCAGCAGGTATAAACCCCAAGAATTTGAGACACCTTCATGATATTTAATATGAATGCAAATGGCTCTTCCCAGGTCTTTGTTTTCCTTTTTCCAAGTTTTTAATGGGTTTGGCCTTGGGGTCTCTTACTCTTGAACAACTCTAGTGTAGAAAATAATAGGTGTTAGTCCAGTTGTTCTGAGCCCTAGGAGAGCATTATGCTCACTTGCAGCAATCCTTGCCATCCCTGTGAGAAATGAACTGCACTTGATAGCACAGCATCCAGCTTCAGGACGTGTCTGTAGGCACTATTTCACCAGTATGTTGTTCTGGGGAGAGACTTCCACGTGGGACACCTTCAGTTTGGGTTCAGAGTCTAGGTGTGTGACAGAGATTATTTCATGGATCTGAAGCCACTCGTTGTCTCTGTGCCTTATATCTGAAATGGGGAGAACCATGTTTCATAAGAGGTTGAGGTAGTACTGATTCGCTGAGGTTTCAGAGGATGAGAGAACTGCATCAGTGCTTAGAAGATTTAGCAGAGTCCCATCTGCATCTGTATAATGTCCAAGAGACTTTTATTGGGTAGATACTGTGTTGGAGTCTTAAATGGAGGTGGACTATGGTGTATCTCTGCAAGCTCAGAAGAACAGGTCTCACTCCCACTGCAAGGTCTAAGCAGAACTCTCAGAGCTCTCAGGAAGAAATCCTTCATCTTGCTTTCTTGTCTGCCTGCAGATGGCTTAAAGATACTACAAAATATTTTTCCTAAGGAAAAAAAAAATGCCTCTGCAGAAGACAAGGTTTTAAAAGGTTGTTTCTTATCAATTGAATTCTGTGTTGAAATTGAATAGTGGCTGTCTTAGACCAGTATATGTCTTGTAAAGCGAAAGCCTGGCAGACAAAGTACACACCTTCTTCTATCTTGTATTTATTCTTTTTTATGGCCAGTCAAGACAGGAAACAATAAATTCAGTATTACATTATAAATTTACTTGTGAACTACTTTCCTGGGGAAGGTTGGTGTAAGCTGTGTCCCCCTCATCTCACTAAGGCTCACAATCTCTATAAACAACAGTCTCCTCTCTTTCTGTAGATGTCTCCAAGACCCATTGCCTGCAGCTCTCTGCTCTGCTGACAGCCTCGGGGAGCAGCATATCTGGGTGAGCATGGATGTCTCTCCCCAGCTGTGTCACCTGTGCCCACATCCTTGCACGGCACTGACTGCTGTGGCTCTCTTCCCCACCATGTGGGATGGCAGACAGCACTTTAGGAATGAGTGTGTAATACCAGACAAGAAAGAGGGAGAATGGCTAAAGCCAGGTCTTCCTCAGAGGTCTGTGTTTCTTGTCACCAGCTGGGTTGCATGGGAAGATGTAGATCTCCAAGCTGCTCTCTGCAAACAATTTCTGTGATGGATTAAGACCCTCCGTGCTTGTTGCTTGCCAGAAATTCTTGTGAGAATACACCAGACATGAAGAAAGGCAGAGAAACAGCCACAGCTGGACCCTGGCCAGCCCAGCTGGCATGGTGGTGTGTGAAGCCCCTGGAGCCTGTCCAGGGACAGGATGGTGGGGGAAGCTGCTGGCAGCACGACCTGCTTTCCTTCTCCCACACATGACAATAGTCAGGTCATGGTAAAAGGGGGAGCCAGACTTGGAACAAAATCAGTGGGCTGCACTCATGAGAACTACTGCATCACTGAACAGCTGGAGATCACTGATGTTTATCTCTATGGGAAACATGGCTGTTTCCATTTTGCCTTCCTGTTGCTGCACTGTTTGCAGGGAAGAGCAACCCCTTCTGAAGATAAACCAGTGACCAACTGAGCCAGAAGAGTTACACTATGATTCAGAAGGCTTTGACCTGTTTGTGTATTACACCACACCTTCCCTGTAAATATGTCTTGCCATAATGGCAGCACTGGTACTTCTTTTTGTCAATAATCTACTGAGAAGTCCCTCGTGTGATGTGTGCTCAGGTAAATTGTGCTGATTAGCTCTTCAAGAGGGACTAATTAAAATCACATTAGCACTATTTAACAAAAAGGTAAATAAGGAAATCTTTTGGAACTGGGCAAATATTTGGCATAAGTTGTGTGTTTCTGTGAACAAACCTTTTCAGAGTGGCTGCTGATGCCACTGTCTATAAAAAGTCATGTGTGCAGGTTAGGAGTAAAAACTGATGTTGCTAAAATGTGTAACATAAATATTTTGTTTTACAACTGACGAATTTACGGTAATCACACTTTCAGGATGATACAAAAGGAATTATGTCATTTTCAGGGCTATGAGTACAGACCGGACAATTTAGCAAAGACACCTAATTTCTAATCTACGGGCTTCATCAGGTATTTTCATTACTAATACTGTTATTCTTGACTAAAAAATAAATAAATAAATAAATAAATTGGTGGGGCTAAGGGATTAAATGAGCCCAGTTTTCTGGAATACGTATATACAGCCAATCACCATAACAGCTTGTTCCAGACTGAGACATTTTGTAATCTGCTGGCTTTCACTGATGTCATTATAAGAGCAAGATACACAAGTGTTCCTTTGAAAATGTGAGTATCTATCTTTCTGTATAACTGAAGGCTAAGCTTGCAAGGATTTTTAGAATAACTCCAGGGAGGAACTTTCTAGGGAAAGAACTCATTGTACCCAGAGATGGCTCTTGCCATGCTTGTAGGAGTACATCCTGCAGGCAGCTTCCCAGCAAGAAAGAGTAATTCTTGTTAGAAATTGGGGAGGCATTGGGCTAGAATGCAGGTCAAGAAACTTTGAAAAAGATTTGCATTTTATAAGAAAAGCTTCTACAATATGTAAATGTTCACACATTTCATTAAACAAAATCTGTTGAATATCAGTAATAGTACTGGCTGGTGTTTCTTGACTGTACTATAGCCTTCCCATCTAGTATTACCTTCTTTTTCCATAAGCAGGGGTAGATTTTTACAATTAACTACAGCATTTGTTGGACCCCATAACACTAACTTCTTTCCTTAAGCTGCTCTTTTCCAAGGTCAGAAGAAAATTCTCTCCTCTCCACTTACAGTATTGCACTGTTGGCATGGAATATCCGTCATGGATACGTTTTTTCATTTTCCTCACATCAATCTCAGTCATTACCAAATGCAGCAGTCCTGACTGGGGGACAGAGGGGTGGGATAGGAAACCTGTTTGATCCAGCATAGAAAATACTCTGTTGAAGTTGGGAATCCTCCAAATTCCCTTCATCTGTGTCTCAACACTATTCCTGCATATTCTCAGATGAAGGAAAACACACCACATCTTCATATGTCTAGATAATAAGAATTGGTTTCAATCATGACAGAGCTAAAATTGCCAATGTAGATAGTAACTTCAACTGCAATATAAATGCTGGACTCAAAAAAGAGAATTCAAACAGCATATTTTTATCTACTATCTTGGGATGCTGTAGGAGGGCAAGAGAAACCATACAGCTGGAGTATGTGGTTTTTCTCTGCACTTAAAAATTGTTTTATTGAAGAGGGAGGAAAAATGTGGAATTTCAAAATCTTTGTATCTGATGAGAGAAAAATTTTTGCGCCTGATCTGGAAAGAAATGAAAAACAATCCATTGCTATGGTAAAAGGTTCCTTCTGTTTGTCTGCCAAGGTCACTGAATGCATAAATCCAGGGAGAGTACAGACTTTGAAAGAAAGCAGCTCAGCTGTTTCCCCACAGCAGCTCTCTTAGGACTCAAAAGGATGAGGGAGTTTTCTTGCATTGCAAAACTGTTAAATACAACTGAAAATATTTTTCCTACATTTGGCAGTTTGAGATCTCAGCAACATGTAATGGATCTAGTGATACCCAAGAGATTATTATGGACAACAAGTCAGTATGCCCACGTTTCTTTCCCAAGGTCTCCTTCCTTCAGAGATCTCACTGTGAGGTTTCTGTGTCGCAGTCTTTCAACAACTGGGCTTGTTGTCAGGCTCTTTGAATTCAGGTCAGTCTGTTCTCTGTTTTTTTCCATTTCTGCTTTGCAAGGCAGTGCTATTGAGCAATTCAGAGCACGTGCATGGGTTAAGCCCCTCAAAAGTCCCTTCCTCCAGCCAACACCCTTCTCCTGAAGTAACCCATATGATTTCAGAAGTTTTACTTGAATTGAACATCAGAGTGTCAAAATATAAATGCTCAGTGAAAAAGGAAGTTCTGTTTCAATGTACCCAGTTTGTCTCCTGTGTGCAACTGCCTAAGTGCCTCTTGGTACATTTGGCTACCTGTGATAGGCTGCTGAATCCCAGGTAGACATTTGGAGATGAGAAATGTGGTGTCACAGCATGGGCTTCTCGCACTGTGGTGGGAAGCCTGAGTGTTTCAGCTCCATATCCTGAGAAATGCAGAAGTCCTGGCCTTGCTCCATTGGTGGGGCTCTCAGGCTTTCCAAGTTGTTCATTCTTGGAGAAACTGGAGAATATCCAGTGGAAGGTTAACAGAAGAATGAAAGTCCAGCAGGATGAATCCTGTAATGAAAGGTTGGGCTTCTTTAGGCTGATGAAGAGAAGGCTGGGGGGGAATCCAGTAGCAGCCTACAGCTTCTCAGAATCACAGAATCATGCAATGGTTTGGATTGCAAGGGACCTTAAAGATCATCCAGTTCCAACTCCCCTGCCATAGGCAGGGACAACTTCCACTAGTCCAGGTTGCTCAAAGCCCAATCCAATCTGGCCTTGAACACTTCTAGGGACAGGGCATCCACAGGTGCTCTGGGCAACCTGTTGCACTGCCTTGCCATCCTCACAGTAAAGTATTTCTTCTTAACATCTAATCTAAACCTACTCTTAGTTTGAAGCCATTCCCCCTTGTCCTGTCACTACATGCCCTTGTAAATAGTCCCTTTCCAAATTTCTTGTAAGTTCCATTCAGGTACTGGAAGGCCACAATGACGTCACCCTGAAGCCTTTTCCAGGCTGAACAATTCCAATTGTCTTAGCCCTTCCTCATCACAGAGGTGCTCCATCCCTCTAGTCAGCTTGGTTGCCTTCCTCTGGACTTGCTCCAGCAGGTCCATGTCCTTCCTGTACTGAGCACCCCAGAGCTGGATGCAGCACTGCAGGTGGGGTCTCACCAGAGTGGGGCAGAGGGGCAGAATCCCCTCCCTGGCCCTGCTGCCCACGCTGCTTTGGATGCAGCCCAGGACACTTTGGCTTTCTGGGCTCTGAGTGCACATGGCTGGATCGTGTCCAGCCTCTCATCCACCAGCACCCCCAAGTGCTTCTCACAGGGCTGCTCTGGATCTGCTCATCCCCCAGCCTATGTTGAGGCAGGGAGCTGCCCTGACCCAGGTGCAGCACCAGCACTTGGTCTTGTTAAACCTCATGAGATGGAGGACTCATGGATTCTTGAACTTGTCCACACTTGTGCAGTGTGAACTGCACCACTCAGCTCGATGTCATCTGCAAACATGCTGAAGGTGCACTTGATCCCTTCATCTATGTCAACAATGAAGATAATAAATAGCACAGGTTATTTAATATAACCAGTGTTGCAAAAATTATACAAATCCTTTGTAGTGGCAGACCATATGACGAAGGGCAATACCTGTGAGCTCTGTGCTCAGTAGTTCAGGACAGGCATTATACAAGACCTGTTTACTGAGATGACAGCACCAAAGCATGATATCCATTGAGGTTGTAGGATCTCAATCCTTCGAGCTTTTTGATATTTAGAACTATTAGACAAAGCCATGAATTCATGCAGTGTTGGTGATAAACATACTTTTAGCAGGAGTTTGAACTAGAGAGCTCCATATGGTGCCTTCTGACCTACACTTCCATGAAGCTGTGGTGGTTTGAAAGCTTCTAGGAGTCCTGCTCTTCAGATAAGCAAGATCACAGGCAAGAACAGCTTGTTTATCTTTCAGAAACAGATAAACAATCCCACTTTTCCTCCCAGGACAGCTGTACTTTTTCCCTCTCATTCCTCAGGTTGCACACTAGCTAAATTTCCTGTCTGTGAGAACTTCAGAGAGGTTTCAGCTTTGTTCTGTGTTGAGATGGCAAGCATTTCACATCTGTGGGTTTCCATGGGACCACATTAAGAATGTTGTCACCCTGAGTAAATCACTGTCATAGCCAGGCTGGCAGATGCAGAGAGAGAGCTGAGATCACCAGCATAAACCTGTCCCAATATTCATTGAACTGTTTCAGTAGCTGGGCCAGCATTTCCAGGCACCTTCCCTTCCAAATACCCCATGTGGGATTGTTCTTAGCTTCAGTATATCATGCTCCATCCAAGAGAGACAAGTTGGAGTCTTGATCTCTGTGTCCCCTTCTGGTGCTGCAGAAGCACACGGGCTTATCTCCCAGAATCAGGCCTGCCATTAAGAGTATTTGCAATAATCTCTGCAAAGTTGCTAGAAAACCTTGCTGCTGCCTACACTTTACTTCAAACAAATTGAAAGGCCTGTCTGATTTTTTTATTTTTTTTTTTAACCACTGGGCAGCAACAGCAGCACAGTCTGAGCCCGTAAAACAGCTCCACTGAGAACATCAGCTGAGTCACTGCTTTTTACCATAAACCCCTCACAGCAGAACCTGGAGAAATCGATAACACCAAGCAGCTTAGCAAAAGTGCTGAGGTTGTGCAAGGTTCTTATATAGAAACACACCAAGTGTTCACAGCAGGAAAAGCACCTCAGCTCATTAACACTGGAAAAAAGCCTTTAATTCACCAAACACACCAAGGTGTGACCTCTGTGATGAGAGAAGGTGATGGCTGAAGAAATACAGGAAGGGAGTGGAATCAGTGACACCACCAGAGGGGGAGAAGATCAGTTTTATCACTGAGCCTTGGAATTCTGTTTATTGCATTTTGTATTCATCTCTCTTCTGAGCACACAGCCTGCATAAATGCATGGATCCTGAACAGAGGCAAAAGACGAGCTCTTCTTAAACTGTAATGCTTGGCTGTCTGAGAGCAGGAGCACCACAGGCGAGCTGAATGCCCTCTCCCTTAGCAAGTCACCCTGTAAATCCTGCTGCTTCTGGGAGACTGTGTTCCCATTATCCTCTGTGGAAGGGATAACAAGATGCCAAATCCCACAAGAGCAGGGGAGGCTGTGCTACTCTCACCATCTATGCAGAGAGAACTCTCAGCCTGCAGCATTGCCAGTGGTAGGAGTCAAGATAACAGCTTTTTCCAGTCTTCTTAAACACACACATCCACATGCACATGTACACCCTAGCTTGCATTCTGCATTCTACAAATCTCTTCTGAGAAACTTGCCTGTAAGTACTGGCCAAGCATGCTGCTCCCTTGATAACTCTGTGAAACTTTGCATATTGCAGTGATTTTTGTCTTGCCTGCTCTAAAATTTGGAAGACCTGCCGGACATTTCACCAGAGTAAACATATTGAAGCATAACACTAGCTATCCACTACACATTTCTTCACTCTAGAGGCAAATCTATGTGAAAATGGCCAAGTGTCTCTTTCTGTAGACAATTTTTTCCATCTTGCATCAACATAGCATTTGATTTCGCTTTTTCCCTCTTCTCTGTTTTAACTTTAATCTGTAAAAAGGTAGAGACTCCATCCACAAGAGTAAGGCTTTCCACAGCCAGTAAGCAGATGTTCTTTGTTTGAAATCATATCCCAGCACACACTCATCTCTTATCTGCTAATATCTTGTGATTATAATCACAAAGTTCTTCTAATAATTACAATATCTTCTTTATTCAATTATGAAGCTAGTCCATGGGAACTTGAGTGCATTCCACAGGGTATTTGAGCTCTCTGACTTTTCAAAGTCTGTGATTACTCCAGCAGCACCAGCAGTGACCTCCCCCTTGAAGGCTTTTAGAGCCAAAGAAAGAAATTACAGCTGTGCAGGAAAACCAGGTATGCCCAGTTTAAAGAAGTGTCACCAGACATAGCTGTCCCTAAAGGGAGCTAAGGCATCGCCTCCTTCAAAGAGGCCACTGGAACAGTATCACAGCACCCCAGGGGCCACTACTCTGTCTTTCTTCACTTTTCACATCTCAGTTTAGCTGCTAAGATCTGAAGAATATGAGCAGGACACCATATGTATACACAGGCCATGATAGTACTGATTTTGCTAGGGTTGAGCTGATCTTTTGTGTTTGACATTTTTTGTTTGAAAGAAACAATGGTATTTGCCTTATATGACATGTAGACTTTCTAAAACCATTCAGCTTCCCTACTGTCTGGTGATATTGAACCCATGGTCTGCAAAATACAACTCTTCTCAGCTGTTGAGAATGAACCTGTAAAAGGCAAAGGAAAGCCTGATGGAATAATAAGGGGTAGTGTAAAGCATAAACATCCACAAGCCTTCTCTGCATCTGAATTACTTTCCTTATTAGCAAACACGGATATTTGATTTACTTGCTCTCTGACAATTGCAAGGAGAAGTCAAAGAATGGAGGAAAGACCGAGATGTATGCAGCAAGACAGGAAGAAGAAGACCTTATAAATAAATCTTCCTTTAAATAAAAGGTTTATTTTAACATCTTTGGTGCAGCTAACCTAACAGACACATAAAACCAAAACACACATAAAACCAAAACACAATCACATTCTCTTGTGTTCAAATTGTTTATCTACAAAGAAACAGGTAAAAATCACCTCTTCCTGTAGGAAAAGCAGTTGCACCCAAAAAGGTTTCCTGCCTCTCACCTCCGGTGTCCACCAGCATGAGGGAAACACCAAAACACCTGACACCTCCAGTTCCACAGCCTGTGACTTCAAATTCTTTCCAAAGTAGGCAGCCTTTTTAAAATTTTAAATTTCTTTCTGCAACTAAGGGAGCCACTTCTTGGCACAAGCTGGGGAGATTCCACTGCTCCTGCTGCATAACTCATTGCTGCACAGGGGTAGTGGCTATGAGAGGATGCACTTTGTCCAATTTCTTTGTACCAAGCGACTTTTCACCTTTACAAGCTAGACTGGACATAGATTTAGAGTCCACACCAAGAGAACCCAGTCTGATGAGGCTCACAAGTAGCCAGACCAACCAATTGAGCCCTTCTTTTACTGCCCTACAAGAAACTGTGTGAAAAACTGCTTAGCACAAGGTGAAAAAAGCAGTGAAGGTATGACTCTAAGGTAACACTTTAGAGACTTATTACTGGGCCAAAAGAGGACATCTGGGATGTAACCCAGTGATTTATCCCACTTAGGGATAAAGAGACAGCAGGGTGAGGTTCCTCCACCATTAGTTATGTTAAATATGAGGTTGTAATGGCTGATGTCTTCAGAGCATTAGCACTACAGGGTAAAGAATCCTTAGCAATTCACTTCGTAAACTCAGCTGTCCTGGGGTAATCATTTTTCACTGTGTATGTTCTCTCAGGGTGAGTCCTTGGAAAGCTGAAGGTCCTACCAGTGGAAGAGGAGATGGCTCTGCCCAAACAGTCAGTCCAGCACTATGCTCAACCTGCCCAAAGTGTGAAACCTCCCCATATTTCCATGTATGTCCTGACACTGACAGACTAAACCATTTTCCATTGACTGAGTAATACTTCTCACAAAACAGTGATCTCAGTTGGTATCAAATTAATTTGATTCAGAAACTTGGTAGGAAATTTCTCAGTGCAGTTAACCAGACTTTAAACTGTTCTGTACTTAGTGACAGTGGGATAATCACTGAGGGGCTTAGGAATTGTATTTTATTTTGTATTCATTTTGTATTGTATTAGTATTTTGTTTATATGTGTTTATGTATATGTGCCAAATACTTGAAAATAGATAGTGGACACTAGGATCCCTAAATTGCATCTGTACAATTCATACAAGATTATGACCCTGTGCTCACACAAATTTTCTCCACGAACACTGGAGCACCACTTGTAAGTAAAACTGTAAAGGATGGAGTCATCAGTACAGAACTTAACTGAGGCTGGGTTGGGAAAGAGGAACTTAAATGAAAAAAATGAGCTCTTTCTTTATTCCTCAGTGAAATAGATGTTTATTTCGGATCCAATTAAATATTCTATTAAAAAGATTTAATTGTGGAGGGACAATGTAAACAGGTTTTTTTAGTAAATTAAATGTTCAGCAAGCCAACCATCATCTTTCCAATAGTCACTTAAAAACACAGTATACAGAAATGGTGATAGGAATAGCTAAATTAAATGTGCTTGTAACTTGGATAGTATTTCTACAGGTCAGTATCTCACTAGGGAAGAAAACAACCAAACAAAAATAGTATAAAATAACTGACAAAGAGTAGAGATTTCCAGTTTCACCAGCATTTATTATCCCAGAAAATTGCTTTAAAATAGAAGAATTCTAGAAACTAAAATGGTATTCATTATTAAACAATTTTGCATTAACTTGATAAACAACAAAATAATGGTAGGAAGACTTTTCTGCCCTTTGAGGAATGCACTCTTTATTGAGTTTAAAATTATAATAAACCATTGAGAGCCTACTGAGCTAGGTAATAAATGTAGCACTGCAATTTAAGAGTTCTTTTCTGTGGCTCTATAATAGTTTCCAGAGGTTTTTTTATCTTAGTAGGATTTTTATGGTTGTGCAATTGTAGTAATTGAAAGTAGATTTAAAAAATTATTCTCCTCCAGACCTTTCTAGGAGAAAAAAAGAGATGAAATCTGTATGATGTTTCATCTGGGAAAATATGGAAATATTATTTTCACATAACATAATGGTTAGTATGCCTGTACCTGCAATCTCATTATTATGGGAATATGTATAAAATTTAAATTAAATTAAAATGCTCTCCTGGTTTGAACACCCATTCCCACCAGCATGGGCAATGCAGAGAAAAGTTACACCTGGCACCCATGTGAGCAGAGATGGGGCTTCACCAGCACAGCTTCACCTGTGGTGTGAAGTATTAATGCTCCTTTGAGCAGCACCTGCCCCACTCCGATGACAGGAGAAGCTGTGCTGGTGCCAAGAGCTCTCCCAAGCCATGGCAAGGTCTAGCCTAGTCTTTGCAATGGGAACATGAAAGAGGAACACATGGGGCTGGGAGCTCGTGTTCTAAATGGTGAAGAATGTGCAGAATATTTTCATGCTGAATACAGGAGAAGAAATAATAATAATAATGTGGGAGGCTAAAGAGTGTGAATAAAAAATTTTGCAAGGGGAGGTGATATCAGGAGGCTGGAGGTGGGCAGGGCAGCTCTGGGAAGGTCATGTGCAACAGAGGTGTGTTTCTGGGTCCCACCAGACTTGGATGGGAGAAAGGTGGCAACACCATAGGCAGAAGGTGCACCCCTTTTGTTTCCAGCTTTGACCAAAGACACTGGACTTTGAAGAAAGTGGGAGTTCAGAGCCTGAAAGTGTAAATCTGTCAAGATGAGAAGAAAAGTGAATTTTGGCAGAGGAAGCAGAGATACCATCTCAAACAAGATATATAGCAAGTGAGAGAAGGCAGACTTAGCATACTCACAGACACAAGAGGTCAGAATTATGTGGAAAAACTAGAACATGAGGCTTAGATAACACAAAAGCCTGAGAAAAAAAGGAAACATCTGACTGGAGATAGGTAGCCACAATACTTAAGTCAGAAAGGCTGAAAGGGAGAGAGCTTGTACTGCTGTGATATTACACACCCATGGTGGGAGAGCAGCACATGAGCCAGAAAGGCAAGGATGCTGCAGGCAAAAGATCTGCAGAAGAATGGGATGGGAAGGTGGGAAATCTCACATTTTTTATGTGAGAATTTGATTAGATGTTCCAAGTCCTTCTGCTCTTCAGCTATGGTGGAGAAGGAATTATACGCTGCCATGTCTTAGAAATGCATAGTGGCATTAATGAAAAATAATCTCTAGTATGCCGTGTCCTGCTATGAGTGTGCAGGAGCCTCATACCAAGCCCAGTGTCTTGGCAGTCTTTGAAAACAACACAAAGAAAATACTTTAAACCCAATAAGTTTGTAATGCTGTGCAAGGATTTGCCAAATTTCATTCATGTTCTGTAAATAAAAATCCTGTTATCTGAGTCGCAGTGACCTCTGAAATCAAGGAGACAGGGATTTTGACACACTCAGAGGAAAAATTGTCTGATGTTACATATGCATGAAGAGACTCCGGCTGTATCAGCATTGTGAGCCGGGATAATGGACTCTCGTGGCACAACAGAGCAGGGGTCACTCGCCGAGAGCAGGATGGGGATGGAGTCGCCATCTGCACATTCCTGATTCTCTTCATGATAATCAGCCCATTTTTCAAAACATACTTTGCATGCAAACACAAGTGCTTAGCATTTATATTAGCAACATATGTGTGATTGTCTGAGCTGCAAGCTCATTAGCACCTCGATGTGACGTGGCACCTGAACAGAATGAAGCTTGCAGAGATTAAAAGGTACAAGGAAATGGCTGAGGGCAAAGTAGACCATGGCAAACAATAATATCTAAAAGCAGAGAGAGTCATACTTTTAATTTACCATGCATTTTGATCGATGGCTCTAACAACCTCCCATTTAAAGGCTCACAAAGAACAGTCATGTCCTAAAGGCAATGGCTGTAAGCACAAACAGAAGAGTCTGGACTACAATTGGATCAAAAAATCAAACCAAAGAAAGAGAAGAAGACTGTTGAATCCCTGAAGCAGCACTGACATTTACATGTGACAAGAAGGTGGGAGAGGTACTATAAAAAAATGCAGCTACTAGTTTAGAAGATGATTATTAAAATATCCAAGGGCACAGATGGCATCTATAGTAGTAGCACTTGTGACTGAAAATCATGAAGGATCAGTATGGATGCTGCTAACAGACTCAGACTGACATAAGGTAAACTGCATGGACAACATCCCTAACACTTAATTGCAATAGAAAGTCTGGCTTTGTAGAGAATCCTCATCTGTTAAATAGAGAATGATTTATTGAAGTGACTTTCTGTAAGGATCCTCAGGAAGGAGCTGAGGATGATTTAAGTACTTAGATGTATGCGCAAGCCACCAAGAAAGGAAAAAAACAGTGCCTGGACTGATGCTGGTTTCTGGAGCAGAGAGCTGCTTTTGTGCTAAAAGCCTGGCTGGATTTTGTCTGGTCTATTTAAGAAAAGCATAATAGAGGGGCTTTGAATTAGATATGAAAAGGTGAAAAAGGACTTCTACTCAAATTAACGTGACACGACCCAATGTGAGGCAGAGCTAGCTGTGAGGCAGATCTCCTTACACCTTCTCCTTCTGCTGACCACATGAAAACAGTTTTAGTCTCTGCAGATCCATTTTGCTAAAAGACAGGCTAAAGTTTAGTCATTGTTGCAGCCAAGGAAACCTGAATCTGCTGCATCTGAAACAGATTAGAAAATAACATCTTGTAAATAAATATCCTCCTCCCCACATCCCAACCCCCTGTTCTTCAGAGTAGGTCCTTTCCTTCAGTCTTGCTCACAGAGGGGAAACTTTTACTGACTTCCTAATTGCAAGAAACTTTACACTGTTGGGGAAGCCTCTTTCTTTCCATCACCTTTGAGGTCTGGCTGCACTTCTTTGCTTCCTGCCCTGCTCAGAAGCCTCCAGCCCCTCTTCATGGCAGTCTCCCTGATGCAGCATTCGTTCTTGAGTAGCCCAGTCCTGGATCCACAAGCATTCCCTGCTGCTGCCTTCCCTCCCTCCCTGCCAGGGCTCTGACTGTCTCAAGTGCAGCAGCCCAGACTAATCTTGTAGCAAAATAGATACCTACAGCACAAACAGGGAGCACACAAGTAAAACCCATCATGCCCTTGCCATGTTTCAGTTGAGAAGTTAAACCAACACAGAAATGCAATTATCAGAAGGATAATCAAGATGAGCCCTTTTCTGCTTCATCATATGAGATAACATGGAACTATATATGGAATATAATATATCACATAAACCAGGCAGTCCACTGGATGCTTCAATCTGTGAACAAAATTAATTGAAGAACAAGTAAAGTTATATACACAACACATGTGCCTATGGCAATGGGGCTGAACCAGAGGAACAGCACTGCCAGAGAGTGGTGCTTGTCTTGTGGAGACACTAATCCTGACATTACTAATAAATTAGAGAACTGCAACGTGGTATAATAAAGGGTGAATATAAACATGAAAAAACAACAGTGAGAACAGGTGGCAATCAATACACAAGGGGGGAATTAACACAAAATCAGTTTGGATACTGAACTGTGGCTACCACTGAGCTGGTTTCTGAGCTCAGCTAAACCTGAGGTGATTGCTGCCTGGTACCTAAAGTACCTAAACACAACATCAAAACCAGCTAAACATTGGCCTATTCCTCCTCCTCCTCCAGGCAAACACAATGTTCATTACTTCAGGCACACACTCCTATGTACATAAACGCACACACAGAAGAAAGTTGTTTTGATTAAGTCACCTCCTTTCATTTTCCCACATATTCTTCTGCATGACTGTAGCATTCCGACCAGCCTGTAATTCCAGTTTAGTGGCAATCACCACAGGTATTTGTTGACATTTCTCCACCATTTTTGTGCAGACAGGTTGCTTTGCAGTTGCATGGATAACTAGATCATCTCAAGCTGCCTTTGGAAAGGTTGGAACCTGTGAAATCTGATTGAGTTTGATATTGTTATAATCTTGGCTGTACAGTCAGTGTATCACAATACTACTGAATTTAGATGCAATATGGAAATGAAAATGCACCATAATAATCAGGCCATCTTATATCCCACTATGGCTAACTTATTTTTTTCTTTACTTATGAAATCTTTGTGTTTTATGATTAGCTCCCTTTTCCGTAACATTTAATCAAATTTTGTTTTATTTTTCTTTTTGTAGGTCTCATATGGGTGTCACTTAAACCAATTAAAAAATGTCTGCAGACAACAGAATAGTGTCCAGTGTGAACAGTGAAATTTCTTCTAAGAGAAGAGAGTAGAGCACACTCTCAACAAGACTGGGAAAGCTCTGTCCAAACAAAAGCCATGTTTATGTCACCACTGGAACTCCAATGTGTTGCAACCTGTCTCTCAAGTGCACTGTAAACCAAGACAGAGTTGACCCAGACATTGCAATCAGCAATACTAATTAAATTTCAAACACCATCATCAGCTAGTCTGGTTTAGGTATAGTGTTCTTATAAGACATAGGAACATAAAGCAATGATTGCTTGCTTATGAAAAAGATATTTTACTTTAAACTGATCCTTTTTTTTCTTTTTTTTTTTAATTCTCAAGAACTCACTAGAGAGCCTCATAAAGGTTATATGGAGACATTTTGCCTATCTCTAACCCAATTTTATTTCTTTTATGCTTCATCTGAAGTCACTGGAATTGTCATGTTTCTTTATGGGATAATTATAACATCCCTGTAAGGTTTTATTACCTTAACACACTGGTATATATTCTCAACCCTAACTCTAGTTTAATACATATTTTTAAATAATTAATATGTAGCCTAGACAAGCATGTGGTGCAGCAGAGAAATTAGAAATCAGGAGTGTCTCTGAGGGAAAGAGACATTACTCTCCACATTACTATCCTTCCCGTAAGAATGGCCAAGAGGGGTTAGACTCAAAAAAATTGGTACCATCATATTGCTGGTTCCTCCCTGCTGGTAAAACAGACTTTAACACAGCGTTGTCAACCTGAAAAAGCAAAAAAAAAATATGAGATGAGGCTTCCACATCAGGATAATGCAGTTGAAAATAAATACGGGGAAAAGGGTTGGAGGTTTTTGTGTTTGCAAGTGGGAGGATAAGAAAGTGGTTTTGTCTTTTTTCCTTTATGCAGGATGAGCTTCTCACAGGTCTAAGAAAAAGGAAAAAAAAAAAAGAAATCAATTGGTAAGGGCTTGAAGGCTAACACTGATGATATCTAAAAACACCATGAGAGCATCCAACCCAGCCCTGAAACAGCCAGCTCTGTACTGCTGATGTTCCAGGCATCACAGCCAAGGTGACAGCACAGATGAATTGGCAAATATCTCAATGCAGTCTGGAGTTGTGCATTTTGCAAGAGACCCTGCAAATCCATGCTATTACCCATTACTTCATGTAGCTGGTTGCATGCTGGGCTCAGGGCAGATCCAGGAGCTGCAGTACTGCCCTGCCTGGAGGGAGCTGACTGAGACCATCATCTGTGGCTCACAGTGAACATGGTGTCCATCCTTTTTCCTGAGCAGAGATGGGAAGCCTTTACAGTTTGTTTTGCAAAAATAATGTTTCCCTTTTCTTTATCAGAAGCAACAGACACTGGCATGACAGGCTTGTACTCCACAGGCTTATTTTTCCTCAGGCAATGGTACTTGAGCTCCTGGTCCCACTGGTATGGCCACAAAACAAGTCCTTAATTATAACAGAAAACAAAAACAATAGTAGTTATTATTTAAAGATAAAGTAAGATGAAGGAAGACGAGTGTCACAGATGAAGCAAACACCTGACTTGAATATCTCAGAATTGCCTTGCAGCACTTCCCAGGAGGGGGAACAGCTTTATCACACCACCTGTTAACAGGGGCATGATCAATGACAGAAGCATCTGTCACCTTTCCCTAAATTCACCATCAAGACCTCTGATATTTTTTCAGAGAAAGAAAAATTGGATTAGTTCAGTAAGAACTGATTGAACTGTGCAATTTTCACATGGGGCATCTGCAGACACCACAAAGTTTGCACAATAACACCCAGAAACAAATGGAAGGATGCTTTATGATCTAAGTAAATGCCAGTGAATAAAATTAATTCTCTTTTTTTTTTTTCATTTTTCCCCTTTCTCTTTGCCTTGTAGCTATTGGAAATGCCCATCCATACTGACATTCATTTTAATAAAATCTTCTTCCTTTTCTGTTCTGACATATCTCCTTATGTCTCCTCCCTTGCAATCTTGTCATCTCTGCAGCAAGTTCTTTAAAGCAGTTTCTAATTTTATCTTGATCTGTGAATTTTTTGAAGATTCTCTGTTTGAAAAAGACTGGAATAAAAAATAGGCCAAACTGAATAAATAGTTATTCTAACATTTTGATGTCTCATGGGTTCAGAACGCGGGGGTAGGAGGAGGTTCTGACAAACGGCGAATGTATTAAAGCTCCCTTGCTCTTTTCCTTCTGAAACATGAGGCTTTAGGTCATGCAACCTCCTTAACCTGGGTCAGCTCCATCACAGATGTCTGGTGCAGGCCTGGTGATGCACCACTCCAAGAAAGAGAAGAAACAGGGCAGGAGGTGATGAGTAAGAGGGATTGGGTGGAGCTTCTGCTCCAAGCAGCTGGAGACACATGAACGATGGAAATGCCTACAAAGGAATAAGCCATAATTGTAGCAACAAGGCATGTCCTGCTTTCCTGTGAAAGTGTTGAGGAAATAGTTTTATTGCTTTTTGCCAGTATATATCTGCCTTTAGATTAAGAACGATGCTTACCTGTATTTACAAAAACACTCTGAAAGGCTTGCTTGCTCAGAAAACACTGCAAAAATAGGGATACTTCTTAAATTCTTAAGAATGTGCACTGGATCAGTGGCCCATATTGGTGTTGTCTTATCAAAAAGAAATTTAAATAGGTAATTGGTCAGTTATTTTGCTAAAGCAACTTGGTGGTGGGCTTGCTATGTGTTTTTTTAAGCTTAGGAGGTGCTCACTCAAATGGTAATTCTTCACTGATTGACACAGAATACTCTGTACAATGCAGTACATTTAATATGGGGAAAAAGCTTATAATATAGCTTTTGTGCAACTTGGTAGGCACTGAGCTGAAACTCATATACTCCAAAGGATCCTCTCAAATCCTGCAAAGCTATTGAACAAAATTACTCCACTATTTCTCAGGAAAATCAGATATCTTTTTAGACTATTTGGGGGATAAGTTATTTCCTTTTTTCATATCTGAATAATTTTTTCCTAAAGTTAGTAGTTGTCTTTGCTTCCAGTGTTTTCCCCAAACACCTTTCAATGTTGTCTGTGGGAGCAGTCACAAAGCAATAGAAACATGCCAAACATATTGATTACAGAGTAAAATGGTTACCATGGCAACTAAAAATCCTAGGAAAGCTCTTTAAACTTCCTTCCGTTCTCATGTGACTTCTTTTTATATACTTTTTTTCTCGGATGGTTTGAGAAATCATGGATATAAAAGTATTTGATCTGAATATACAGCAATGGAGAAAAGGTGATTCATGCCTAGATTATTTATTCCACCAGGAATATAACTACCCACATTACTGCCTTAGTAATCCATCACTTGCATAACAGGAAGGCAATTTTTGTATCTTGGGGGGCAGAGTAAGCCTCTCCCACTAATTTCTAAATCTATATTCAGATGTGACCTAAGGAAAGAAATTCGAGGACTAAAATTTTCCTTAAGTTCCAAGGCAAGCAAGATGAACAGTGGGAAAGAATTAGAACTTATGTCGAGGCCAAAAGTTTGCTCTGCTCTGTACAGAACAAAGGAAAAGATTGTCCTCTCTCCATGGGTGGTTTTGAATGAATAGTGACTAGGTGACAATAGTGACCTAACCAGAGGAGCAGTAGGGTCCAGAGCTGGTGGTAGTTGGCTCATGTGGTTGCTCAGTCTCATTCTAGGCACAGCCTGATGGTGCCAGAGTCTTTAAAAGCAAGTGCAATTGAAAAAACATGTGAAGCTTAGTTGGGAGCAATTTTAGATGGCTCATTTCTCTGACTCCTCCTCGTTTTAACCCCAGACACACAGAAGACTCTCTACTTACTGCTCAAGCAGCCCTCATGAACAGGCTCAGCTTCTCAGCCTTTTAATATTTCAGAAGGAATTGCCCTTGCAGGCATTAGGCAGATGCTTGTTGATCCATTCATTTGAAAGCAGGAACAGTAACTGGACTATGAGGAAAGGAGAAAACATCTAACAATGATTACATTAAGGTTTGGGGGGTTGTTAGAAGAAGGGTGTCTAAGCCAGCAATTCAAAAAACAGGCCACTACTATTCAGGCTTTGATATGTTGATTTTTTCTTCTCTGAACAAATGGTGGTAGGTTGTTTTTCGGGGTTTTTTTTTGTCCTCTATACTAGCTTTCCAAATATAAATGGTTTTGAAAAGCTGCAATTACGGAGGTTACAAATAACATGCAGCAACACAGCTGGCACTGGAACATTTCCAGAACATAATCACCTGTCGTGCAATGATGAGGGCCCATTATATCCAGTGGGGTCCGACAGATCTGTTGTTAAAAATCTCATCTCTTAATGGAGCAGGTCTGGGATTGTCTGAGCCCTAGCCTGCTTTCCTATGTCAGTGTTAAGGAGGTATGTTATTCCTTTGAATGATGGCTTTTTATCTGTCCCAGACTTGTATTGTTAATAGAAGTGTGAAGAAAATGTGATTAAGTTACATGGAACCATAAATTAGCTTGCAGTGAAAAGAAATTACACAATCAAACTTTCCAGTAAACATAATCCTAAGAAGAACTGAGTATGGTATAAAGTGTGGAGAAACAAAGAGTGGTTAATTTTTATGGGTGGAATATTACTTCAGTGCAACAAAAGGCAGCTCTCTAACTCTCTTTATTTGAACAGATGTTTGCCTTTTGTTGTCCTTCATATTCTCAGGGGGTTTTTGTTAGTCTTGAGACTTTGTTAATGCCCTTTTAGTACTCATTTTCCGTTAATTTTTTTTTCTGATTGAAAAATGCAAACCTCTCTAGCAAGGGATCAGTATTTGTCTCCCATACAGGAATCGCTGTCACTTCTATAAACAGCTTTCTGCTGAGATACAGAAAGATAACAGTGAGCTCTAGCCTTTAGACATGTACCAGTCACAGGACCTAATGGTAACATTAAATTGACATACTTCTTAGGGGAAGGAGGGAATCCTCAAAGGAAATATGGTTCCACTTTTCTGTAACTGTCATCACTTTCCTTTGCATGGCACAGATTTGGGGAAGTTGGATCAAAACAGTGTAGTCAGCCTTAAGATTACATCCCAGCCTGACTGATTTTGCTGCACAAGTAGGGCAGAGCATGCTTCTGATTGCACTCACAGTCATCTGCAGCTATAACAGAGCCCAGACTGCTGTTGAGACCTCTATCTATCTATCTGCCACAATTCCCAAGGGAGCATTGTCCAGTTAAAATGGGAAGATGAAGACTGTTCATCAATAAATACCAGAAGTTTGTGACATATTTCCCATTTATGCTTGGCAGCAGCCAAACTTATTGCACTAAACCCTATGGATTTTTAATCCTGTCCGCTCTGGAGGCTGGCGTGGTCTCAAAAGCCAGGTGAGCTTAGCTTCCCTGCAGCACGGGCGGGTCCCCAGAGCTAGCCCACACGGCAGGAAATGGTGCCAGATGTCTCTGCCAAAGGCTGAGCTCCCGGAGCGGCTCTGCCCCGCCTGGCCTCTGCCCTGCTGCGCTGGCTCTCGCCCCTGGGCGAGCTGTGCCAGCCGTGCCGGCAGACGGGGCTCAGCTGCGGGGACAAGCGGCAGCCGCTGCGGATAAAGGGTTTGCTGCCAAAGGTCCTCCCCCACGCATTTGGCACGGCACTTTTTGGGTTTCTGGAACTACAGCAACTCCCTCAGCCTCTGTGTGACTTCCCAAAGCTTGGGTCAGGAAGGATTTGCAGGAAGGTACCCTGGTGCAGCAGGAACCCATAGCTCCATGCAGGCACCTGGGATGGGTTTTGTGCTTTATCACTCACTTCCCTTCATTTCCTCTTCTCTCTGTGGAGGCCTCTGTGTGACCAGGAGCTGACCTTTTAGGTGCTGTGGGGCATTCACAGCAGCAGCTGGGACTGCCACGTGTCCCATGGTGTGGTTCTTCAAAAAGAAGCACCTCCAGGGCAGTTATGGGGAAGAGATGCTCCTGTTGTTCAAGTGTGCCTGTGCAGGGGCTGTGCACATGTAGGAGTTGTTCTTATTACTCACTCCCTGGAAAAATTCTCCACGTCCTATGCAATGATAGATGAGGCATTGAGCACAGGCTGTGGTTTATTGGATGGGAAGGTCACTGGATATCACTGACCCAAAAATATCCTTCAATGCTCCCAGGCCTCCTCACTGAGATGCTAGACATAGGCTAGTCTTTCATTTTTTGAGTGTTTGTCTTTTAATTTTTTCTCATCTTTCTCTTCCTTTATCAGCACCCAGTAGTTTTCTGTACTTTTTATAAGAACAGGACAAGTTTCCTTCATTACTCGATTTGTGGCCCTGAAATGGATACTGCTACTGAAACCCTGGGAAGAAGATAGGCTTGGGAGATGGTGGTTATTACTGGGGGCCACAGTTAATTACAGATGCCAAAATGAGAGTGTGGAGGGGAGCAAGAGGTGAAAGGAGGGAGCACTCAAAACAGCATAATCAGCAGGTGTGTCTTGTTATCAGCATTGTTATAGCCAGCAGAGTTATTAGAAAAGCCCTAGAGTTTTAGGGTTTTATTACTTTATTACTTCCTAATAAAGTAATATTTAAAAAGTGTTAATTATTTTCGTATGAGAAATTTAAAGTTTAGTGTATTGACTGTTTCCATGATTTTTCCTCTCTGATTTTAGGAGTGTCTGTTCCATGTGGACACATTTATGCACAAACAAGCTAAGCTCTTATCTTATACAGCCAGAAAGAAACACAAAGGCTACAGTTAGCATACAGACTATTTGTAAACTGGGGTTCTAGACTGACACAAATAATGTCTAGGGTGAGCAAAAAGGCTCCTAAGTTTTTTTTGTATTTTCAAGTACGTAATTTTTTTCCCACTTTCATCAGCTGACCTAACAAAATATATTGATTCCTCCAAATAAATATTCTTCAGTAATACCAAACCAAGCATCTGAAGTTGCTCCCCATCTCCAAACGTGGCACTTACATTTGTTCTAAAACAAACAATGTCACTATTTTGAAAATAATCAGATGCGACAATAACAGCAATTTTTACCAATAGCTAATGGAAGTAGAAAAGCAGAATCTGGAGTTCTTCTGGGGAAGAAAAGTTCATGCACACATTGATCATTCCCGGTAGAGGTCCCAATCTTGATGCTGTAGGAGAGATACATAGTGAAAAACAAGACACTGTGCTTCTGTTTATGTTGTGCCACTATACAGAAAGTGAACAATATTCAAGAAGCCAGAAATGGAGAGCTCTAAACTGAAAAAATGTCACATTAAGTTCAGTCTGGAGCAGCCAAATAGCCAGATGAGCCCTGCAGAAACTGGTCCTGCATCTTTACATTTGGCACAATGCCCTTAAACACAGCTGGTAATGCAACAGGTTTATGCAGGGCTGGATTTGGCATCTCTCACAGCACAACACTGTGCCACAAATGATTGTCTCAAATTCTGGATCAATTGGTCCTCCTAGTGATTCTGACATACCCTAGAAAGCCTTCCTTCTCTTCATGCTTTTATAGGATAGAAAATACATATGCATGTTGTATATACACATCTGCAGTGTTAGACACGTACACGTAAATCCCTGCCTTACAATCTGTACAAACATGGAAGAAGGTAGGGCTTGCTATGCAATATTTGCTTTTCACAAGGAAGTAGCTAGAAGTAGTTTTATTATTTTATTTTTGATTGTAAATAAAAAGCCCACAAATTATATATATATACCCTTAAGGTAAGAAACAAATGAAAGATTCTAATGAAATCAGCTCTTGATTCTTCTTTTAGTCTACTTAATTGAAAGCTCAGACATGCCTAATAGATTGTATAAAACACTAATGCAGATGATTTCCTCTACTTTGATGAGTTACAAATCCTTCCAGCAGAAATTAC
Source organism: Promerops cafer (assembly GCA_013398275.1). Taxonomy (NCBI): domain Eukaryota; kingdom Metazoa; phylum Chordata; class Aves; order Passeriformes; family Nectariniidae; genus Promerops; species Promerops cafer. The sequence goes on along the minus strand of VZSE01006029.1, from coordinate 2,224,339 downwards.
TGGTTAACACAGACTCTATTATCCATTTGGTTTTCCAGTCATGTTTCAGTCTTGTGAAGATTTAACATCCTTGAATAGCTTTGTTTTGCAAGACTCAGACCTTTGACTTCAGCTCTACTGTCTGACTCACATACATATGCTGACTACAAGAGAGGTAGAAGACTTGTATGGCCTTGGATTTGAGTAATTTAATTGTAAACTCTTTGATACATGAAAGGAACAGCTGGGAAATAGCATTTTGCATATTACTGGCTCTCTACAATAAGAGGCACCTCCATACAGTTATGTGCTGCCTTTGTAATCTCACACAATCTCAGAGATTGTGTAATCTCAGAGATTGCACCATAGACACCTCCTCCTGCTACATGGGTTGCTCATGCCAGCACTTAAACAGCAGCAGTAGCAAAAGGAAGAGAGAAACACACAGAAGTTGCTGAAAAAACTGTGTTTTCTTGCATGTGAAATGAGCTCCCTCAGCTCTGCTATTTATCTATCTTTTTCTTTAATGAAAGAAGCTGAAAGAGCAGGAGATCAAGAAATTAGAAGAGGAACACTTGAACTGAGAAGCAATTGTTTAAAAAATAAACCCAGCTGAAGGTTTGAAAATTAGGAATGCTACCAAATCCAAGAATATCAGCCAATATTTCTGTTGGGTGACTAAAAATTCTGAACTCCTCACTTTTCAGATCCCAGATGCAGCATTCCTGAGCACTCAGCATCAGACATCTGGAAATATGACCTGTCTTTCATCAGCTTTCTTGAGAACTCAGAATTGTTACTTGCTTTTCAGAAGCATTATTCTTTGTGAATGTACCCCACAGAAGGTAAATATTTGTCTTTTCATTCTCTTTTACCTTACTTTTTCTGCTTCCATGATTATTTAGTCCCAGGCTGCCAATCCACTCTATCGAATGGACTCTTCAGTTGCAGTTTAGCATAGGAGTATGCTTTAGGATGGAAGAAACTGAGGGATTAGTCAAGTAAAGGTATCTATGAGTCACTTGGTTTACAGAGGAAGTGTACTCCCATGAGTTTTCCCCTGTGTCACAGGTGGGTGACAGATTAGACTCAAAAATTAAAGTTAGCCCTTGTTTCAGTTGTGGTTACCCAAGGGTAATTCATGCTTTAGCTGAATCCATTATTGGATTCCAAAATATGTTCACTGCACAGAAACCAGCCCATCTCCTTCTGCCACTTCAGTCTGACAGATGCTCAAATCCCCCTGAAGATTACGCTTGTGGAGAGAGAATACATGTGAGTAAAACCGACTGTAAAATCCTAGCTTCATAAAAATAAATAGAAAATGTTCCATTGCCATGCATGGAACTAAGACATCACACTAAGTGGCTTTGTACAGAGCACTTCTCTTTCTCAAAATAGCATTTATGCGTGGAAGCTTCCACAGTGAAGCTAATTTATAATCTGGTCAGGATCTGTGTACGGGTGTGTACATTCATATGTCTGCCATGAAAATTTTCTACCAGCCAATCAACCCTCCAGAGCAGACTGGGAGCTGGCAGAGTAGCTAATTACTCTCACTAAGGGAAATCTGCTGGCTTGATTAATGCCTGTTTACCAATTGTTGCTGTTATTTCAGCTGTAGTCTCAGAAAAGGGTTTGCTGAGGATGACTCTCCTGGAACTTTGTTTTTCAGCTTTGCTGTGCTACAAACCTCATCTCATTCTTCATTCCCTGAGGCAGTTCCCTGGACTTCCACAAATGGTAGACATAGACATAATCACGAGTATGTAGTAATTAATATAGTGTCTGTGCAGCACCATCTTCTTTCATAACACTATTCATCTGTAGATCTAAAACCACATTTGGAAGGAGGCATCACTATCACTATTTAACAAACTGGATCTGGATCTTGAGGTTAGCCCCAAAGCTTCCACCTCAGTTAAAATCTTCCACTGGGATAAATAAGGACTAGCTTAACTAACAATACTTTTTGTAAAGAATATCCCATCCAGTTTGCTGTTCTGAGACCTATCAGCTTCTAAATGGTATCTTGTCTTTCTAAAATGAAAAAGAAAGAGCTATTCCTGTCTTCTGAAGAATTTCAAGTGCACTTTAAATGACAGAAGTGTCTGTCCACCTGCACCATCCCTCTTACCGCACTAACTCACATTGCCGAGGAGATTGGGATTGTAGCTCCTTGGGAAAATCAGATTGTGTGAAAATGCATCCCATCTTACTTTTCTGGGAGCAGTGCTCCTCAGTTCTCCCTGTGAGATCGTTCTGGGGGCAGGACACAGTACTGAGCAGAGCCTGTCAAGCCTTTTTTGATTTATACTGATTGGCCAGGTCTCCCACCAGGCCCTGGTGCAGTTATAGATAACCAGAGCACAGCTCACTCTCAATTCTCATGGGAAGGAGGCCACCAAGAAAGGCTGGCAGAGGAGCAACTTCTGAGACTCAGGATCCCCCAAGTCCCCATAAAAGCAGTGCAAAAGGGTATTTCACAGCCCATGCAGTTGGCTCTGGCTTATCTTCTTTGTAATGCCAGCTCTGATCTTTAGCATTTATATATTAAATGATGCCTTTGTGTTTCAGCATTTAAGACTGGCCATACCAAAGGAGCCAAAAGCTTCGCCTGGCTCACTCTCTAATTTTCAGAAGCAACTTGTAGCAGATGGGTTGGGAGGATAGGGGACCAAAGCAAAGACAGCAGTACCTCCTGTGGCACTCCCTCAGCATTGCCTCCAGCAATCTCTGGGTCAAGGGCTCTCCATCCCACAAGTGGTATCCCTGAATTTGCAGTACAAATTAACAGGGCCCTGTGCATGAAGTGCCCCCACTGCTGCCACCATCCCTCTACCAGAAAATGTCCCAGTGTGCTCAGCAGCAGCCTGCAGCCACTTGCTTATCCCCTGCCTCCTCAGAATGGAACAAAGAACAGGGACTGAAGCATGCATTCAAACAGGCTCTGAGCTATGATGCTCAGGTCTAGATTTGTAGCCAGTTTTTCTCCTGGAACTGGCCATGTTCTGACTCAGTGTTCTGGTTTGGTCTAAAGCTACGGTTTATGTCTGACCCTGAGCCCAGAGCCTGCCTGAATAGGATCTACTGTTCTCTTTAGATGCTATTTCAGATAGCAGGGCTCCCAAAGGAGTAACTTCGTGCCTTTTGAAGCAGCTCTCCCTCCCAGTGAACACTTTCATCCCAAATAACCACAGAAACAGTCAATTGAAAGGCTCTTTCTCACAGGAAACTCGACTCAGACTGAAGATGGAGCTCAATATTTGTGCACTTATGCTGCATTTTGCACAAGTTTGCAATATTCAGATGTAAGACATTCAAACATCCAAGAAGATGGCAAACTCTACCTTGCCTCCAAGCACCACAGTAGGAGAGGGGAAGGAGGAAAAGGCTGCGAGGAGCACTACTGGCTATGGGGTCTGATTCAGTGCCAGCCTCCTCAGCAGGCCAGTGGGGCAGCTCATACACATCTCTTGGGAATCAAAATACATCACTTGTGTATCATTATTCCAGAGATGTTTCACAGATTTTAACTGTGTATATTGTTGGATAGCAAAGACTGGGAGACAGAGCTGAGGCAATATCCTACCTCACAGACCAGTCCCTATGCAGTTGGTGCATGTGCTGCTGCCCACTAGGCACTGATTAAAGGAGCTGTGTGCCCATTTCAGCTTTGAGAAGTGCAAGTATTTCTCTGTAGTGAACGAAATATGAATGCAACTTTTTCAATGAGAAAATTACTGGAGCTTGTTACCTTCATTTCTGTCCCCTTCTCATCTGTTGGCATGCAGGAGTTCTGGAAACAGCTCCTCTCCCAATGACACAAGTGTAGTTAATTTGCTTAAGTTGATGTTTTAGTTTAAAAACCAGTTATTTCTATTGTCTTTCCTTACCAATCCAAACAAATAAGTAAAATAAAATTAGTGCTCTGAGGACCTAAACAACATTTCTTTGTCAACACAGCAGAAAAGAATGTTTGACAAAGCCTAAGGCAAATGATTAAATTCTTTATCTGTCACACCAAGGAAAAGCGGTTCCTCTTGGTAATAAGGCTATATTTGTTGTCCCTGAAGGAGAAGGTGAAAAATAAATTAATGACTAGAAGCCATAAAATTTTACTGGTTGCATGGGCTATTTCAGGACAAAAATAGCTCCTTTGGGTTTGGTAATATATATGCCTAAAGTGTCAATAGTCATATTTATCACAGAAATTTGAGAAAATTATGAATTCCTGCACTTAAACCAGTAGCAATTCCCTGGGAAACACAGATGCTGACAAAATCTACAAAAGCGAGTGCTGTTAGCATAGTTCTCCTTTTCATCCTTATCTGTTTGTCTCTATCAAATCTATTATGTTAGGTTTTCCTACATATGAGTTATTTCTAAAAGAATAATTTTTTAAATTTTAAAATTAGTCCCCAACTTGAGATGTTAGAAACTCATAGTGAAAATGTCCTGGAGACCATGTTGGCAGGAGCAGGAAGATGATTAATCACAGGTCGCCATGAAAAAATCAGATTGTCTATAAAAGGCACTGCCTTGGAGAAGAAAGTGTTATTGACAGAATTGAAGCAGTGCAATCACATTTGGGGAAAATCATAGATCTTTATAACTTTTATTTCTTTGGTATAGGTCACATTAGCAGACATGAATGTGAATAATTTAGATTTCTTGTGCAGTAGGATAGGAAACATTAGGATTTAGAGCTGGTATTTTATGTTGGAATAATTCATGGGCAGGGAACAAAAACATGTTGAAGCATATTTATTTGTGATAATGGTAAATAAAAGAATGGAAAAATTTAAAATGGGCATCAGTGGTGGCAAAGGACTTAAGCCATGAGTGCTGAAGAAATGGTGTTATTGGAGAAGGGATCCTTCCAAAAGCATCACTGACTGTTCTTGAAGCTGATACAGGGTTTAGAAATGAATCTTTATTTTAAAAGAGAAATATGTGACAATGAGCCAACTGCAAGGTTTTATCTTCATGTTCTGCCAGAGTCATGATTAAAGAAGTCAGAGTATTGTGTTTCTCTGTTTTGGTTGTAGTATTGGCCTTACACTTTTAATCATTAAAAAAAATACAAAATAAAAAGCTAGCTAGTCAATTCCCTCTGCTTTTAACATCTTTGAGGCATTGTTGGTTTCAGGAGACCCTGCTGTGGGTTTTATCCCAGCCACAGCACTGAGCTGCAGGCAGAGCAGCGCATGGAGCAGGTCTTGTCAGCCTGCCTCTGCAAGCCCACTCATGCCTGCTGTGCCAGGAGGCACAGCTCTCTTTTGCACTGCAGCAGAAATCAGTCTGCTTAGTTTAATGTCATCCCTGGACAGTACTTGTTAATATTTTAGAAACAAGCAAACAAAATCTAATAAACTAGAGAGTATCTGGCAAGTAAAAACCCTGAAACAACCCAGATGCAGGGGGAGCACGAGACATCGTTGCAGTTCAGAGGTGAGGTCAAGTGTGAGAGTGCTGTGGAGGAAATTGTGGAGTATTTGTTGGCAGTAGCAAAGCCCTTGGCTGCCTTTTTGCTGGATGAATTCCTAAATCCACTCATCTGTTTTGCAAAAGACGAGGCAACACTTCTAGAGTTAATCATAACCAATTTATGTTTCCAAAAGTGTCAAAATGTGATATAGAGAGAGTATTTTCTGGACTAACTTGTCCTGTTGAATACAATGGCTTATTCTTACTGTTTTCATTACAGTGTGAATATTGCCTTATGTGAATGGAATGAATAACACCTTCCCTACTGAATTAAGTTGTTCAAGATTGCACTTGTACTTGTTGAAGCCATCACTTTTCTTTCCTGGGTTATCAAGCCTACACCTCACCTCAGAAGAAAAGGTGAATAGATTCCTAAGAGATGGTTGCTTAATTGTGAATTAATCCACCTCCTGGGCATGCTAACTAAATGTAGTGTCTGGCATCTTTGCTGTGACACCGAGCTTGCCATTGCCTCCACAGCTGCACCAGCTGGTAGGCTCAGTCCTAGAATTTTGATCTCTGCGCAGATAGCATACAGTCTTTCAGATAGTGTATAATGTGAAGAAATTATTTATGAGGACTTAAACGAAAATCTAGAAAAGTTATCTATGCTGCCTTAAAGGGATTTATTAAAACTATCTGCATGCTAAGCTTGCATCATATAAATGAAGTACCATTTGCACATTGCCTGTAAGATTTCAAAGCAGGTGCACCCATTCTGCAGCATTAACCTGGTCTCCTGTGACATATATAGAAGCAGAATTCTCAGGTAAAAACTCTTAGAATAAGATACTTTAACACATGCCAGAGTTTCACAGTATTGCTCCTTAGCTTCTTGGCTGACACGCTTGCGTTGTAGTTGCGCTCCGGGAAAGCTGGCTAGCAAACTTTCTGGTGATCTGCACTGTAACAAGAACACCACTACCCAGTCTCTGGCAAGTGGTTGTTTCTGACTCTTAATAAACCAACCATGTGCTGTGGAGCTGGAAACAGTTGTTGTCTGCAATATTTTTATGAGCAGATTAAAAAAAAATCATCACTTGGCAGCGTAGGAAAAGCTACACTTCAGTGCAGGAAGACAAGCTGTAATGAATTGGATGCTTATAGCCAAACTATTCCAGGGAGAGGCTGTGAAGCTTCCATCCTTGGAAATATCCAAAGCACAATCCAAAACCACCTTGGGCACTTGCTCTAGCTGATCATATATTTAAGTAAAGGTTTTGAATTTGGCAATCTCCAGAGGTTCCATCTAACCTCAACTACTGAGAAACCAAAGAGGTACAAAAAAACCAAGAGTGTATTAATCATCCTAAAATATATATTTTATATCATATGGTTAAAGAACTATAGCACCGTTTTCTTGTATAGGAAAATACAGACAAGCTTCTTGAGGAACAGTAAAGAGACTGAAAAGACACATATTTTAAGAAATCCTTTGAAATAGCAAGGACAGGGTCTTCCAAAGGCTTCAGTGTTCATTAGCTTCCAAAGGCTTCAGTGTTCATTAGCTCATGGTTCAACCTGATATAATTTCACTCCTTTGCATAATTATTTGTGCTCTTCCACACCACAGCAGTGTGCACAGCACAGTCCACCTTCTGCTTCTTTCACCTGTAAGCAAAACTGTATCATGTACAAACATACACATGCAAATTTGATCATGTTCATGACAGATTCTCAGAGACTGCAGGAACTCACCAGATCCCTTCTCCTGGCAGAGACAGCTCAGCTATACAATCTAACACTCTCCACAGCTATTTCTTCTATAGGATGGCTTGAAAGTGACCCACACTGCTCCGTGTGGTCCCCCAGGCTTTCCTTGCAGGGGTCTGGCACACCGGCTTCCTCCACGCTGGCTTGATTTCATTCTTTCAAGTCCTGACAAAATCACCCCTGAAGTGGGGCAGCTCTGGACAGCTTTTAAACTTCAAAGGTTATAATACAATTTGCAGATTTTCACACACTACCAGCTCCCAGGGCAGACCCTGGAAATCATGCTGAAAACCCTGGGAATCAGTGATGAAAGCATTTCAATTTAAATATAATATATTATAAATCACATTATTCTGTGTTACTGGACTCATAATAGTTTTGTCCCTCCATTTTGTCTCTCAGTTTCTATCCTTAATGTATATATATCCCAAAGCCTTGCTTTAAAACAAAATAATTTGTCTTTTGAAAGGGAACCTTCCAATGCATGTCTGATAAAGCCATCAAAAGCCTCTGTTATTACGTGCTATAATGGTCCACAGGAGTGTTTGATTAGAGTACTTTCCTTGTCATGCTGACAAGCTATGAGATATTATCTGCCTCCAGAGGCTAAACAGAAGACTTGAGGGATAAAAAGGTCTATTGTTATTACATGCATAATCTTGTGACTAGAAATGCCACCTGGGATTAAGAGAGCTCTTTGGATGCACAGAATGAGATATTATATGTAAATTAGTTTTGTTTACCAACACTGCTGTGTTGTAATTATTTTATCCAGCTACACTTAAACTTTAGAATGAACTAGGGAATACTCCAACTGTGATTTGATTGCTTTCTCGTTTGTATCACATGTTGTTTTCTTCATAATGGGAAGAAAGAACTGATGTTGATAATGAAGTAAAGACACTTTTAACACGGGAAGCTCAGTAGTGATATTAAATATTAACATTACATCATAGCTCCAGGCTTTGACATCCTCTAAGACTACTCATCTACCTCCAATGCCATGGCCAGTAGGACAGCTTCTCCATGTAGGAAAATAGCCCAAGCAGTCCAGGTCCACTTGGAACAAAAGAAACTGATCATGCTCTCTGCTAAACTTTCTAAGTGCCATGTAATATGTTTTTTAACTTTTGCACTAGGAAAAAATAGAAACATCAGAACTATGTGGTGCCATGTAGAAATATTCCTGTATATACCTGGTTAAATGAATATAAGGAGAGGAAAATAAAAAGGACAAATTATGGCTCTGTGGGTGCTAGGTCACAAGATGTTGGTGTGCTTCTTCATTTAATTGTGTCAACAGTGATGTAATTGCTGTCAATCTTAGACAATACACCCTAAATATATATTTATAGATCTATTTATATGATAGATGTACTGCTCTAAGAAAATACTGCTTTTCTTGGTGGTAGAACAGTTGTTATGGTGACTCCTTCCCTCATTTAATACAGGAAGCAGAGCAGCAAAATAAAAATCATTCCATTTATGGAATTTATAAGAAACCCACTCTGAAGCTGTAACTATAGAGAGAAATCTTTTGGAGTATTTAATCTTTATTTTATAGTACTTGACCTTTCATTCTGGAACTTGCAATTTTGTGAAAAGATTTAGTAATAGGAAATAAATGGAGGAAATGCATTTTTCTATAATACACACTGTAACATTTGCTCATTTATAATATTTGTACGGTATTGTGGTCACTGAATGTACAAATATGTTTTGCAGGTTAGGTACCTCTGAGTAAAGGTTATGTAGGGTTCTATCTGGAAGACCTCATTAGGAAATAAGATGGATGATTTTTTTCTCCTTGATGATTCAATTTTTGACAACACTTTGTAGTTTATCCTTTGGGTGTTAAGTACAGTGCTATTATGTTAAACAACATTTCTGTAATTTCTTGATCATACTTATATATTTCACAATATTTAAACAGCAGAATTTTCAAGAAGCCTCTTTTTTTTCAGTTTCTGCTTAGCTCAGAGTTGTTTCTAAAGCTAATTTGGAGTTTAAATACTCCATGACCTAATAAGTTACTTAACATTTATATTAAACAGAATGCAGAACCTGGGCTGAACCAGTCATTGTGAGGAAGGGACAGCAGAAGCTGTTCGACAAGAGGGCTCTGGGAGGGAATCTGGGAAATTATCAACTTCAGATATTTAGAACAGGAAAAAAGGAACACACAGAAAAAGGGAAAATATCTTAAGTACATATATGTCAGGATGCAGCTGGGGATGTGCTCTGAGAAGAATTGAGGGAATGCCAACTGGCAAAAGTGAAACCAGTCACAGGAAATGCACAATCCAATAACATTTTTTATTTGAAAACACTAAAAGGTATCTGTGGTGTAGTGTTGCATTTTAATTACTGTGAGACAATGATTTCCCCAAGTGCAGTGTTATCTTTTTATCAGCCTCCTATAGGATAGTAGCAGCATCACAGTGGATGAGAACTGCTAAAGTTTATTAGGACTACACTACCAGTGTAACTTTTAAATGAGTAATTTATCACCCTTACAAGGCCTGATTTTTATTAACCTCACCTGCAGCTGAAGATTAATTACTTTCCCAGTTTAGGAGCCAGCAGCCACAGAACTTCCCCTTATCAGCAGCAAGTCATTTGCCTAACAAGCAGGTCCCATGCCATAGCAGGTTTACACCTGAGAGCACAGTAGAGCTACCTGCAGGACTTGGACTGCAGAGGGGTACCAAGGTGCCCACAGTGCTGGTGATGCCAGTCCAATGCATCTATTTTCATGCTGAAGGGGCCAATTTGAACTGAAGTCCCTACACCCTGTAACCTTCTGTCACTTCCAGGCAGAGCTCCTGCTTTTCCCAGGTGCCTTCTCTTTTTTATTCCTAAAGCCTCAGGAGCTGAATTAAACATGTTTGGAAACCAAGTTACATCAAGGAGGGCCATCCTTTGCATGGAACCCCCGAGCTCAGCTCTAGTGCTGCCTAGAGCAAGAGCACAGCTTAAACAGGTTTGCAGAGGCCAAGCAGACAGAAGAGCTAAAGCCAGACAAACAAACCACAAGTCAGTCTTAGAGGATCCACTTTAGATCAAACTGATGACTGTTCAGCTTAGGTTCAAAATGCAACCAGAAAGCCTGCTGGGATTTTTTTTTTAAGACTAATGAAAATGTGTCCAGAGAAGGGCAACAAAGCTGGTGAAGGGGCTGAAGCACAGATCTTATGAGGAGCAGCTGAGGGAGCTGGGGTTGTTTAGCCTGGACAAAACCAGACTCAAGGGGTACATTATTACCCTCTACAACTTCCTGAGAGGAGATTGTAGCCAGGTGGGGGTCAGCCTCTTCCCCCAGGTAATGATGAAGCAACAGGAAATGGCCTCAAGTTGTGCAAGGAGAGGTTTAGATTGGATATTAAGAAAAACTTCTTTACCAAAGGGGTGCTCAGACAATGGAATATGCTTCACAGGGAAGTGGTGGAGTTACCGTCCCTGGGGATATTTAAAATATGTGTTGATGTGGTACGTAGGACATGGTTAAGTGGTGGCCTTGTCAATAATATGTTAATGCATGCAGTCAATTATCTTAAAGGTCTTTTCCTAAACAAGTCTATGATAATATTGTATTATAAATCATGCAACTGTGAATTTGGGAAGGCTGGTTTTATTCTGTCTTTAATAACTTTGAACATACTTTTTGTAAAGCCCCTCAGCTGATACCTAAATAATCTATAGGGGGCAGGTTAAAAAAGAGACCTTCAGAAGAAAATATCTTAAAATTCTTCACTTAAGGCATGGAACTCAAATATTGTTTAACTTTCAAATCACACACTAGTAATTACTATTCTGCAAACATTTAACTTTTTTTCATTCACAAAACAATTAATCGATTAGGAATGTTGGGAAGCAGGAAAAGAAGATTATGTCATTGTGCTGTTTGATCATAAAATGTTGACTTGACAAAAGAAAAAAACAGATGCTTCTGAAACACAAGGAAATGAATCCTGCTATATGCCCATTCCATCCACTCTATTCACTGCCACTCATTCTGGAAAGACACCCAATCTATGAGTTTGCAGGAGCAAAGAAACAAACCCATAACCCACCATGAGATAAGGAATGCCCAAGCACATTCTTAATATAAACCCCATGAAAAAAAAATTTAGCTACTCTCTGGTTTTGATGTGATTGTGTAGTCCCCAGGAAGATGAAGCAGAGACTACTCACAAAACTGAAGAAAAGGAGACTTTGAAAATTATCTGACTGATAGAAGTAGTTTTATTTTAATAGTTGCTGTTGGAACACACCACTCAATATGGCTGCTATGATTTCAAATAACTCAATCAGTAAAAGCCAACTAAGATAGCTTAGAATGCAAATGCCACCAGCCACGCAACTGGAGTAGGTGGATATCACAGTGGTATTAATAAAGGGATGGTAAAGTATTATTAATAAAGGGATGATACGGTGTGAGAAGGCAAAGCAGAAAAAAACCTCCAAGTGATGTCCCGGAGGAGAAAAAGCCTTTTAAGGATAAAAAGAATATAGAAAATTTCCTTCAGTGTTTACTGCAGTGGCAAACTAGGCGAGCACTATTGCAGGATTTACCTGTGCTAAATGAAAATGAACCCTTGAGAGTCTGTGTTCCACCTTGTGGAAGCAAAACCACACAATTTTAAAAGAGCACATCTAGCACTCACTGCAACATAAAAACGTGTCCCAACACATTGCCATACTAGTTATATGTCAAACCAGGGGAAAATGAAATTCAACCTTCCTTCCTTCCTTCTGTGTTGCTGCCAAGGGACAAAAATATACCATAGGATAAAGGTTCTCTGCCAGCCCCAGACAGTACAGCATAACATACAATTAACTTTCACAGCTGGTCACAGGCTTTGTCAGAAGCCTGGGGAAAACAAAAAATCCTGTGTGTTGAACTTGATTGTGAATGTACTTATTAAACATATCTCATTAAATCCATCTGAGTTACACTTGCTGCTAGCTGGGTTAGCCAGCTGACGGTGTGCTTATGCTTCCCACATGGGAACAGTACAACATGATCTACCTCGTCAATAAAACCCCTTAACTTCCATGGTCTAAATTACTTTTGTCGTTACACTATATCCAGACACAGCAAGATCACTGAAATTGTGCTTTTTCCCTAACTTTGGCTTCAATCCTGCCCACAACTGCACACATGCTCACAATTTACCAATGAGATTTATTTTGCTACAATATTTGGACCCCACCTGTTAACTCTCTATGGCCAAAGCTATCACTGTATTACATGCACCTCTATGCATGGGTGTCAAAAACTCTATTACTGTGACAGTTGTCCATTTTTTGACCCAGGAAAACATGGAGGGAACAGGAAGTTCTCACTTACTGCTTGGAAAGACTAGCACAGAGGTTTTTCAACTATCAGACTGTAACCTAATGATTTTAAGTCATCTGACAGAAGACTTTCTCCCCTTGTAGTACTTGCATGAATGCTTTAGATATTTGCCAGATGCCTCAGGGGTTTGTGAACCACTCTTTTGTCTGATCTCAAAATAAAATGGTACTAGTAAAGTGATATTTAGCCTGGAATCAGTCTGGTATGTGTGTTGGACTTGGAGCATTTGGACTTATCTGAATTCATCCAAATTGGTAGGATTTCCATAGAGAGGCCCAAACCCAAGTTTTTTAAAGGGCTGATCGCCTAACATTAATTGGGTTTCTGTTGGGTTTCTGCAGTTATAAACCTAGTCTAGCAGAATTGGTAGTTCTTTAGAATTACAAATGATGCAGTTCCTCTAGCTACATGGATCACCTCATGGATGAGGTGAATCAAACCAAATTTAATCAAATTTAATAATTTCAGTTGTATTCTTGTTACTATTTCCAAATGATCCCCTGGCTGGTATACTGAGACAGATTGATATTTTAGGTACAACAGCCCCATGTGAGCCACGTATGTTTTTATTTGTAATTCACAGCATGATGTTGCTGCTAGAAAGGAATAGCAGCCCTCCTGAGACTACTTTAACATATGTACATTCCTACGGGAAGGATGTAAATCTAATGGATAAAGCATGTATTTCACTACAATTCATCCTTAGCTTTTCTCAAGGTTCACCAGTTTTCCCTATACCTATTACTATGAAATGTTAGATCAGTTCTTAATTTTACTTAATCCTAGTTCTTTTCTAAAGCAGATCTTCATGGAAGCCAAAAGAGTGTGCAAAAATAAACACAATCATCTGAAAGTGATCCATGGATTAGCTTTGTTAGGAAAAGAAGCTATCCCAGTGTGCATATCCATCCATTTAATCATGAGCAGTATAAAATTCCTTTCAAAAACTGTCTGGCATAACAGACGTGGTAGCCTGTTTGCTAACAAAAGCATTTACCTCTGTTTCGATATTTGTTTGCACTTTCAAAAAAAGTTCAGCCTAAGAGCTGGGCATTGGAGACAGTATTAAACCATTTAAATAGCCAGCAAGGAAAAAAAAAGCCGTTCTAGATTTCACTGCAGATGTTGTGTGTAACACCAGCCTCTCTTAAAAATATACATTTATAGATCATAAAAAATGAACTCATAATAGACCTCTCTTCTAGAAAGTGAAATGACATTGAGGAGTGTCCACAGGCACAGGAACAGAAATCATATTTACTCTTAAACACTAGAAGGGTCTCTGGAACGTATTTGGCATTGATTGATTTGCACTTTTTCTCACATCTCCCAGGCATTGTGTGGGAGATAGTATAAGGCAAGGACCACTCCCAGCGGGCAGCTCGCCTATTTCACCAGATAGTAGAGTATGACATGGGATATTTGGTTCCAGCTGTCACCACTCCCATCGGAGAGGTCCCAAGAATTTTAGTTTAGTACTGTAAGAATATATCCTTAAGGAACCCTTGTTCAGTGAATGGAGCAAAGTTAGCTTTGTTCTTAGGCTCTTTGCACATGAGAGAAGCCTTTAGTTTACACTTCACTTATTTATACAAAAAACCCCTATTTCACTGCAGTGTGTTTGTCTTAGGTAGAGAGAGATAATCCTTCCATAGCCTTAGGACTTCACTGAAAGCATCTGCTTATCTACTTTGTTGGCATGTTTCATCCCTGTGCACACCCCTGGTAGAGGAGACAAGTTTTTCACTCTTTTGATTAGGAAGCTGTGTTAGATATGAAAGCTAACTTGATGTATCATTGTTGCCATGACTTTAAAAATCAACCTAACGCAAAAGCCTGGCAGATTGTAACGTGCTGATTCATAGACAACAAGGCCATATGAACCATAAGGTTCACCACTGTGTTCATGAACTTCAGGCTTCTGTCAGGATCCCATTACCCTGCAAAAGCCTCATCTTCAGTCTCCTGAAACTGGATATTCAGTCATGTAGAAAATCAGCTTCCCTTCATGCCCATTTGCAATTTATATAATTTGGGGAAAGCTCATTTCTGCATTTCAACAAATACATTTTATGGTTCAATTTCTAAGTTCCATTGTCAAAATGATGTTCCCGCATGTGGAAAGGAATAAACTCAGGCACTTCTAGGATGCCTGGCTGTACCTGAAGTACCCAGCTCACGTACTAAGAGCTAGCTGTGCTGCACAGATAAATAACTGCTTTCTGCCTACAGTGACATACAGCTCTGAACTTCTAGGTCCTGGACCTGAAGACTGCTCTAATCCCACTCAGCATTTTGCTTGTAATTTTTTCTCCCTAGTGAAAGACACTCAGAAAGGAAACTATTCATTGTTTTCAGTGGCTGCTTCCTTCCCCAAAACTGCTTTTACTCCATGTGGCATCTTCTCTGACCTGGACAGCTTTATCTGTCCCAAATTAAGCTTCTGAATGCTTCATTCCTTCTTCTGTCATCAGAATGCTTACCTCCGCCTGGAATAGGAAACTTCAGACAAAAGTTGCCACGTGCTCCCAGATCATATTAATTATTCACCATGATAAGTGCTTTTAAAAAGAGAGGGAGTAAAAAACATATTCTATACACTTTTTTTAAAAAAAAAAAATTGTATTCTAGAAGCATATATCTTTCCCCAGAACAGTTCTTAGCCAGATTTTTAATTA
The DNA here is from genome assembly GCA_013398275.1 of Promerops cafer. NCBI lineage: Eukaryota > Metazoa > Chordata > Aves > Passeriformes > Nectariniidae > Promerops > Promerops cafer. Next base: position 2,209,117 of record VZSE01006029.1, on the reverse strand, counting down.
TATGGGCCTCTGCCTTCCAAAGAGCAGGACAAGCTCTGCAAAGATAAATTAGTTCCTAAGGAAGTCTGAGAGAATATAAGAGTGTCCCTCTGAGATCACAGTGAAGGTAAAAGGGAGCTTGTAATAGCACCATGTCCTAATGGATTCCTTCTGCCAAGCAGGAATAACTCCACAGGAAAAATTACAGATCACACTCAGGAAAGACTCATGTGGCCTGAAACTGAACTTTGTCACATGATATCAGAATGTGTTCCCATTGCCTTCACTGTAGCACTACCTACTTTCAGTGAATTTAAACACAGCCTAATCAGTGAAAGTATTTTTTTAGAAAAGCTAACCCCTTTCCACCAAATCTCCAAACAAATAGCCAAATATTTACTGAGTGGAAAACATGTTGCAGACCTTGGCAACAGAGAAACTCTAGAAGCTGTGTGGTAGGAATGCTGTGTGACTTCTTGTTAACCAGTTTTGTACTAATTTTGCCTGCTGAATGCAATACATCAAACAACAGCACTGAGAATGCTTGCATAGTAACTCATGGTTACTATGCAAGTCCTCTCTCCTTTCCAGAAGAGCAAGCAGTCAGTTAAACCTAGCTAAGTTTTGGAAAAGCATTTTCTTTTTTGAATAATGCATGTCCATAGGTCCTCACACACAAAAGAATGCCAAAGTGTAATTTAATGATACACAGCCTCTAACAGTGACATAAAACTACTTCAAGGGTGAAAGACTACTGGTAGTTCCTGTGGTACTGCACAGCTGCAGTATTTGAAGACAGAATTCATGGCTGAGGACAGAAAGGTGAAGCTACTTCATAAATTAGCGGGGAGATTTTTTAATGTCAGTGCTGCTCTGACAGAAACACAGCATTTGGAGTCTGGTCTTGAATATTCAGCATGTAGCAAGCTGAAGGGAGTTCAATTTATTCAATGCAGTAAGGAGAAATGAAAACTCAGTTTATCACAGTGGTTTTAGCAACTGATGCTGGAAATTCTGCCAGCTGTGGTATTTTAAGTTTCATTGGAAAACTTGAAAATGCCACTGCCCAATCTAAGCACTATCACAACTGCAGGTAATGCTGAACACTTCAAGTGCTCTCCCATGGTGCTGTGAACTGTCTGAGAAGGCACAAATGAAATTTTGTGCATTAACACAGATGGATTGTGACATTTTGCCAATTATGTTTCTTTCAGCCACCAGAGCAACCTCAGCAGTGCCTTGACACATCACCCTCTGTCCTCAACTTCCTTCCAAAAACTTCATCAAGGACCTTTGTGGAAAGGAATCTGTGAAAGCTGCTAGGATTCTGAAGGCATGCCTGGACCCCATATCTTGTGTGTAGTCACCCTCCAGGCTGCTGCAACCTCCCCTCATCAATGGAGCCATAGCACTGCTAGCAACACACTACCCTCCACAGCAAGACTGGTGCCTTCCTTCCTTGCTGACTGGGACAGGACACTCAGCTTTGGAGCTGGAGGTGGGACAATAACTCTAAAGTCAGCGAGACCTGCAATAAAGCAAGAGAGGTGACAAAAGGAGAGAGTTACTTCTCAGAAATACCTATGGACCAGGTAGAACACATGACTGGGAGTTTGGAGTAGGAGAAGTTGTGGAAGTCTATGAAGCTGTATGGGGGACGACCTGGGTTGGGACTGGCCACCTGGATCTGTGTCTGCTGTGGGACGACACACCAGGCATAGCCTCCTCGCCCTTTAACTGTCTGATAGAAATGCCTCTCTGAGTGAACCTACCTCCCTCTTCACTCAGTGTGACCAGTCCTTCCAAGGCACTTTTAGGACACTCTGTGAACACACATTACATCCCATAATTAATGATGGGATATTTGGAAGAAGAAAAGGTGATATAAAATTGTGACTTCCTTCCCAGTCTGAAATGATTCTTGTGATTCTATTCTCACATATTTTGAAGGTTTAGCAATGACAAATTGCAATTTCTGGCCAACTCCAATGCAGGGCAGTGGTGAAAGTAAAATAAGGAGGAAGAGGAAAAAGAAAGAGCACTGCAAGCTAGTGTTATATAACATCAAAAATCACTAGATATACAACTCTTGGTGTTCTTAGAAAGACATTTCTTTGATTAATATTTAATGGACTCATAGAATAATACATATCATAGTATCAACAACTATCAACAATAAAGCTGACAGCATGGTAGTACTAGGAAATGAAAAGGCACCACAAATGAATGGAGGGAAAGCATCCCTAAGAGCATATATACAGCTTGTGCTATCTCTTGTCTCAAAACACTCCCTTTCAGAGACCAAATGAAGAGTTACAGGGTAATTTTAGATGGCTAAAGCAAAAATAAAGTCTTACTGAGAGTAAAGAGCCATAGAATGCTTTGGCCTTCTATCTAGTGAAACCACTAATATGAAAGCATTTTTTCCCTCTACAGTGAAGAATATATATCCACATGTGGACATGACTCAACAACAGTGACAGCTGCCTTGAACTCATGGAATAAGAGTCTGCAAAAAGAAGGTGAACTAACTGGAAGATTCAAGGGCTATGATTTTTAAATATTGTGCTGGAGAAGTCTAAGCTGAAGTCCATATTCAGGAGAAGGAAACCAGACTCATGGCAAAGAGATTATATGAGAAATACTTTGCTTTGATGACTTCTATGTAACATGAGAGACATTCACATCCCCTGAAACATGGCTAAGCTGTTGTCAGCTTCACCCTTTCAAAAGCAATACAGTAATATCAACAGCCTGGTGTTCTGTGTCAAGCTCTTCTGAGAGGCTCTGAAACTGATGACTTCATGTGAATTTATCAAATTTTAGAGTCTGCTCCAAGCTGGTCTGGAGGACAGAGCACACAGGAAAAGAGGAAATTCAAGCAGATAATATTCATCTGATCATTTCCCTTAGGATATTTGTGGCTCAGCTTTTCATGGGAAAGTTTTCTTTTCAAATTAAACTATATTATCTATACTTCATACCACAAAATCAGGACTGTTTCCCAAGTGTCTTAAAGGCTCAAGGGCCAATGTAATTTACATGTTTGCCATCCAATCCATTGCCCAAAAAGGAATTAAAGTACTGTCTTTCAGCCACACACAGACACATTATGGTAGGAATGAAAATCTAATGTAAATCTCTTAAATACTGGATTTACTTTCAGCCATAACAAGTATTTCAGAAAAACTACAGTCAAGATTTCTCATATTTATTGAGGTGTGGAGTCAGTTGACATTGAAATGTGCCTTTAGTGGAGGTTAAACATTGGGCAGCACTGCATATACTCTGAAGTTGTACTTCGATCACACACTGAGCTTTTAGTCCACCAGACTGCCATTGAATTCCTGCAGTGTGGAAGCAAAATACTCTTCCTGACCATCAACACTGCAGACCACCCATGGCATTTTAATTCAGTGTGCTTGTCCTACTGCTTTGTGCAGCATCCACTCAGCTATCTATTCTTTAGTCCCTTGCCCTATTCACCCCACTAGGAACAGATTCTTTCAGAATGTTACACTTTTGAATATGTTTTCAAAACAGTAGCAATGTATGCTGTGCACACCTCATCTTTGTTCAGAATGTTTTATGATCCTTATTTCAAAAACCAGCTCTGCACATCCCACAACAAAAGCTCTAAGGTTCACAACTAAGTCACAAAAGTTATAGGCAAGATACTTGCAGGGAAGGGATTGGTTTTGTTTACTTCTTTCAAGGACAGCAATACAGAATTTTTAAATTTGTATGTAGTTGTTTTACTGGAGAATATAATTTTTAAAAAATCTGAATTATACATTTATACATTATACCTACAAAGCACATATTTTTTTTGTGTTCAGGAATAACAAGTTTTTTCTTATACCTTGAGAATAAAATGTGTATAGTTTCAAGTCCTTTTATGTTGTCAGAACAGTGTTTGGGTGTCAGTGTAAAGAAGAATCAGGTCCGACAGGAATCCAATTTTCAGAATCCTGCTTGATTTTTCATAAGAAGTTTCAACAGAAAGTACAGAAATTAATCACTACCTGAAAGATATTTATTTCCTAATAGCTATTAGAATAGGGAGAGAGCATAAATCCTTTCTCATCCATTTCCCCCAAGTACAAAATCTGAGAATTTGATTTAAACATTAAATATACTCATGTGAGCTAATGGTATGAGAACTTAAATCACTGTAGATGATATACCAAGGTTCATCATTTCAAATATCATGCCAGTTATATAATGCAATTTTTTCCCATAGTATCCATCAGGAAATGCACACTAATGTTAAAATCATTGATATTTTTAATAGAGCCTGAAATCATAAAATTTACCAGTCACTAATCAGCATGATATCTATTCACTATGCATCTGTTTACATCAGTTGAAGCTAAATAGTAGATACTTTATTCCTCTTGTCAGCCAATAAACATGAGAATTTAAAAATTCTCAGCAAGAAGCAAGAGGAGAGAAAGGATGCTTTTCTGGCATCATTTTTTATTGCTAGGGAAACCATTTCCTTTCGCAGCAGGCTACAATACTTATTATATTTCTGGTGTTTATTACGTTTGCTCCAATACAGTTCATTTCATTGTGTGGCAGCAGAAAGACTTTAAAGTCTCATCACTAGTAATGGATACATTTAAAAGCACTGCCTGGTAACTGATTCTGTTTCTCCAAATTTCATTACACAACATGCGTATATTTTTTTTCTGATAGCTGATATTGTCCATAGGTTGAAATTTTTGACACATCTGTTTACCTACTTTTCACTGTCTGAGAACCAAATTATATACCAAATTTTTATATAATACATGCAGTAGAGCGAGGAATGGGTCCTTTTTTATTATTGTTGCTTTCAAGCAACAATAACATACACATCTGTGTGTAACATGCCAAGTAGGACACTGCAGTGGGATAAAGTAGCAGATTATATGAGCTGGGACAATGTCACTGAATGTCTTTGCACTGCATGGTCAGGACTATAATGTTAAACAAAAGAGGGCATAGAAGTGAATTCAGAAAGCAAAGCCCTGAGTGCCCGTATTACTTAATTGCTAGCCTGTTCTCTTTGGGCCTGTTTCAACAGGGTCTCTCCTTGAAAAACCTACTCTAGAGTAGTAGAATGCTAAGCACTGTGGATACAAGCAAGTCAGTGCCACTTGGCCTCTTTCATACACCCATTTACATGCAACTGGCAGTACATCTACATCACAAAAAGGGGAGTCTTGCAGAGGTACTCAGAGTCATGGGAACACAGACGCCTGAGTGGTTCAATGCAGCACTACTGCCCAGCATTGCATGGATTGTCCCAGCAGGTGGCCAGATGCAGCCCAGATGTGTAGGGTGGCAGGGCTGACTGCACAGTGAGATAAATTTTGGTCCTAAGGTGACTCATGACAAGTCACTGCCTGACACCTCATAACCCACAGTGATTGTTGTTGAAGCATGGTAATTTGCCAGGGAAAAAGGATCATCTTCTATTGGTTAATTAGTATGGAAATCATGAGGAACCTTTTGCAAAAGCTAGGCTTCCTAACAATATCTACTTGACATTTTGATTCATTTCTACTGCTGATCTTTCTATTCAGTATTTTGAATGTTGCTTAGAAAATCCCATGATATCATTTCCTTTAATCAAGACTTTTTCTTTTTTAGCCTGGAAAAAAAAGGAAGGGATAAGCCTGGTACTTTTTCACCCCTCAAAGATTTGACACTTGCACTCTGTTAGTCCTACCTTCAATAACTGTATTGATATTTTTGGACATGACAGGCAACATGATTGTGACTAGCAAGTAGTGATTTAATCATATTGGCTTCCACAAGTGTTTTCTGTCTCCTAACGCTGTTTGCCTACAGAGCTAATGATAACATTTTCTTCAGTCAGCTCAGCTAAGTCTGCTCTATTGCACACAGCCCTGTTCAGTATGTAACCACATGACATATTCTTGGAACTGAGTAGAATAGGCTGTTGTATGGGCTTTTAAGGCTGCCTTTGATGAATCTCAATATAAAAATCTCAGTGAAGAGGCAAAAAAGTCATCCATTCTCTTCCTTCTAGTTTTGTAACATAATAAAATTCATCAAACATAGCCTTAAGTTTATAAAATAAAATATTGCTAAAATGTCAAGGTTCAGTCCTACCTGGACTCTAACCTCAGTCTGGCAAGATAAATTTGACTTGTAGAATAAATAATCATAATATTTGAAAAATAAATCCAAGTAATCATATCCAAAAGGTCACTTACAGCAGCAGGGTTCATTTGGTGCTTCATGGGACAAATCCCTCTGACTTACCACATTTCACAAAGGAAACACTGACAGTACTGCCTGATGAAGCACTTAGAGCTGAAATATTTATGCACTGTATGTACCTAGGGAAAAGTGAGACTGCAGGCATTTCTTCTCCACGCATATTTGCATGACCCAACACTTAACTGTTACATCAACACAAAACATTGTGCGGGGCCTCAAACCTGACCTCAACCCAGTCACAAACATGGCTGGACCACCTGAAAAATTTCATGGTACTGTTTTCAAAGCTATGTAGGTAGGATGTAGATACAATGTAGATAGGATATTTCCTACTTCTGCAAAAGTAGCACACATCTTCAGTGGTTGGGTTTTCAAGGGCAGCCAGGAAATCACACCTGCTGCTGAGGGTTTGTGAGACATGAGATCCAAAATCCCTTAATGCTTGGAAAATGTCAGTCACTGTACTTTAACCAGATATATTTATTTCTCAAATGTAGCACAGACAATAGCATGGCCATACCTCCAGATTTGGCATTTTTTTAAATTATCCCTCTCTCTCCTGCCTATTTGCTTCAGCTCCACTAGCTCCCACTGCCTTGGGGATGCAGTCCAGCACCTTGCTATTTAAGTGAGGAGATAAAAAATGTTTCTGTATTTCATTCCTGTGCATGGGTATTTTCTCAAAGGAAGATCCCTATATCCCTATGCAATATCCTGAGTCCTTCCCTTTTAAAAAACACCTCCCCCATGCAAAAGAAACATAACAATCAATTCCCTTCCCAAGGACTGTTTACCAAAAGTCTCACCTTTGGAGCACAGCTGGCTGTAATGGCTTCAAGTGGCCCATTTTGACTGTTGAGGTGTGTGAATGCTGAGGTTTGCCCAGCAGTTTTAGAGAACTCTTAACACTGCTGATGGAGCTGTTACAAAAGGAGGACATGGGGCTGTAAAACTGATCATTTTTTTTCCAGGAGGAAAGCAAATGAGTATATCAACATTTGGCTAGTACCAGCACCAAATGGAGGTGAGAGAGAAAATATTGAGACCACCACACCAGTGCACTCAGGAGAGTTTGATGAAGTGGCTTCTTCTTGCCCATGATTTTCTGCAGGTGTAGTTGCTCAGGACTTATAAAATTCTCTTGTTAAATTTAAAGGGCCTTAGGTCAAGCCCATTGTAGTGTAGAGTGCATTTCCTGTATTGCTGGCAAATAAATCATGTGGCTTTCTGACATTTTCCCTGCTCGATAAGCAGTTGTTGTGTCTTACACAGTGTGTGAGGTTTGTCAGATTGGTGCAGTCTGAATCAAAGAGCAATTTTAACTCAAATGCCAGCTTTCTGCAACAGCCTTCCTTCAAGGGAGACTTGTTCCCTTTACATTCTCCACCACTCTGAGGGGGTCTGTTTATGTACTGAAATATTTGTAGATTATAGAAAGGCCTTGCTACTGGATTTTAACATTTTATTTTAATACTTAACGTGTATTTATACACAGGATTTCGTATCTTTCAACCACTTGGATTGGTCTTTTGAAGTCTGGTGGGAACCATATTGTCACTCCCTCAGAACAAAGGGAAGCAGATGCACAGCAGTTTTCCACCCTTATTTTGTGTACAACAGCCCACTTATGTTGTCTGGACAAAAGCATAAAGTCCAATAAAATTAACATTGCACAAAAACCACACTGAGCTTCCATGATTTCTTCCTTTCTCATATAAATTTGCCTAGGATTAATTCTTTTAATTAGAGTATAACCTCCTAAGTAACACATATTTTGCATAATCGTATTTCTTTCTCAGATATTTTTCTTCTGCAGAAATATATATTTCTTATAAGTGAATTTTGTGACTCCCTACCACCTGTTCAAAAAAAAATTTAAAATGAAATAACAAAATCAACTAAGTGTATATTAAATATATTTGCCACTGAGTCAACTGCAAAAGTATCTGAGGTGTCCCTAAAGGGTTCCTTCCATTTTCCCATTAGGTGGTCATCTACATTCCTTTATTATTCCACGTCTTTTACCAAACGTATTATCCTGGGGTCTATATTATTTTTAATTATATTTGGGTTTTTCCTCTTTTCATGTGCTACATTTATCCAGTCATAACATTTCCTAGCTTGTTGTTGAATCTAAAGTGAATGAAGTAACACATTTAGCTTTACTGTTAATAAAGAGAAATTGGATTATAGATTCTCTAGATGCTCTGCCCAAATTTTCACTTGGTAAAACATGCTATGAAACAGCCTTTTGGAACTTGGTAATTTCCTCTCATCTTCAAATTTATTACAGCTGTATATTTTCATCAGCAAAGCAAATTAAGAATAGGTTTTGCTGGTTTAAACAGAAATATTAATGTGATGTATAAATTAATTCACTGCATTCCACAGTGCTAAATGCAAATAATTTCATCAGTCACTTCCTGTCTAATTAAAAAAAATAAATTAGAATCTTCTCAAAATTGTGCTATATGTCACTTTTAAATAGATTCTTATATATTATATTGCACCAGAGCCATAATTCAGCTTTCATTTTAGGTCACTTTGTGTCTGTGACCAGTGGCTTAGAAAATACTATTTTCTTTCAGCAGAAATATCTGCCTCCAAATTGTATCACAGTACAACCTTCAAGATGCATACCAAGGGCAAGAAAATTGTCAATGTACTCAACTTCATAACCTCTTTCAGAAACGTCTTCTCTGCTATTTGCAGAAATGAGCATGACTTCAACTGCTCTCAGACCAAATTCTTGAGTTTTGAGCCTCTCTTAGGGACACAGTGGCCTGTTTTAAGCTACAAGAATTTCTCCCCCCTCTCCCCATCTCCCATTCAGCACACTTACTGTCACTATCTATATTTTTTTACCTTTTTTAAAGCTTTTTACCTTTTACCTATTTTTGCACATCTCTAGGCCAGTCCATGGATGTATCTGGAAGTCTCACACTCAGCAACACCAGCTAAGGACTCTCCTAGTTAATATATAACAGCCTCGGCTGCCCATATATCTGGGGACCCAAGTAAAGGAAAATGGCTGTTGTGCCTTACTGTGAAGAAAAAATACAATGAAAACTGTTCAGTCTTTCTGAAATGACATTTTTTTCACCATTTCACTCTTGCTAGAACACTCATAGAATCACAGAATTATAGAATATTAAGGTTTGGAAGGGACCTTAAGAATTATCTACTTCCAACTCCTCGCTGCCATGGGCTATGACTCTTGGAATTGACCCCAAAGCAAATGTAGTAAGGCCATTCTTGTTCCAGCTGCAGAATCACCATATAGCTGCACAAGATGCTACAGTGCTAAGGCCAGAGCATGATGCTCAGCATCACCTGCATATCCATACCTCAGCTTGCATGTATGTTGTATTAGTGAAGTAATGCTAAGATTTTCCAAAGTAAAACTAGCTGGTGACAGCATAATGGAGGATGGGAGGCTACCTGTAGCCCTAGAGATAGTCACTAACTCCCAAAGTATCAGCTCTGTACTATACAGGATCTACGTTACATAGCATAAAAGAACGGTCCAATATCCAACAGTGCTTTGGTGTTTGTTCTGTCAAAGTCAATGCAATGTAGGGCAGACAAAAATACCAACTTTGTCTCATCTTTACCTGAAAAAAAATTTGCCTACTCTCAAATAATACCACAGGTTTCAGGATGTCACTCATCATGACAAAATAAAACTCTATCCTGGGGAAAATCAATAGGTTTTAAATGATTTAAAAACAATTTTAATGATTTTAAAATGAATATCTCTTTGGTGGGACTGAGAAGTTTGTTTACTGTGAAATTGAAACACCATGTAAGACGTTCCAGAATACTAAAGCATAATGAAACAGAAAGTCACTCCTAAATGTAGTCTTTCCTTATATTTTGGGGACAATGTATTTTATGAAAGCTCCACTTCTGGATTCTAGTGAAGAATATGGTCCTTTGTGTCATTTTAACATCTTGCACGAATCTCAGTAGACAGACTCTATAATCCAACAATCACAATCAATGCCTTGTTACGCCGTTGAACAGAAAAAGGGTTCTTTGACAGGATGATTTGGTGTTCTACATGCTAATGTGAGCCATAGCATCTGCAGAATAGCTCATGAATACCCCCAGTACTGCTCAGCACTCTAGTCAGACTAGAGATGTGTTTTACTTAGCTATAGTGCCAAGATGCCGTTTCATTAACCTTATTTCTCTTTCTTTTCTGTAAGGCATAATTCTGTTGTAGCTTAGACTTGCCAGGATACGTCATGGATACCAAGTAGAGTAAACAGTATTAACATAATATGCACAGTCTGTGCTTCCAATTTCCATGCTTCACACAGGAAGATGTGTAATGACTAAAGTCTGACAGTTTAATTTATTCAGCCCTATGAGACTGGTTTGTTAAAAAACCTTTCAATTTCAGATTCATTTTCCTTTTCTTAAACCATGAAGAAGGAAGTAATTTACTTCTATCCTGCCTTAATTTTTAACTGACCTATAATGCATATGGTTAATAGAAGAGCTCAGATTTTTCAAATGTCAACAGGAACTCTGTCTGTAGTCTATATTTAAAATTCTGACCACTTCTTAGTATTGACCTCATGCCATGGTCTCTCAAAGTGAAAAAAAAAAAAGAGTTAAATGTGTATTCAGAAAAAAACCAAAGTTAGAAACACTATATTACAAGTGAGTTTCTAGGATGCAAAGAGGTAGTTTATTATAACAGGAAGGAAACTGTTTCATCCCCAATTTCGGCAAAGCTAAACAAAAGAGAACCTGTACTCTGTCAGAAGTTGATGGAAATAAAGTCATTGCAAAAAACTGGCAAATATTACTGCATCCTTCTGGAACTAAACTTTTTCAGAGAGACCTTTCCTAAAACCTCAGTTCAAGTCTCCTTCACAGGTTTGCACTGTAATCCTAAGCAAATACCTTATGAACAGATTCTTAAAAGTACTTAAATGCCAAATCCCGTTAAACATTTTTTCTGTGTCTGTAGCCACTTGGGTAACTTGGAAAAAATCAGCCTCTCTGTCATAAAATTCTATTGCAGAGGATAGACGTGCTGACTTTGCTCAGAGGTGTTGTGGAAGTACATAAAAATACACATTCAACTGATAACTTTGGTAAATAAGGACACAAAGAACGCTTCCTTGTAAATCTCAATTTCCAACATTCACAGAATTTTGAATTTTGCTTTCTATAGTCTTCAGTTGTTGATTTCTGGAAAACTTCACCTTCAGTTGTAATGGAAGGTACAATAATTGACTATGTCAGGACAGTTAACCTGAACAGATCACATTACAGCCTGAAGGCTCTCCAACTTCTTCCACATGTGAAAAAGTTTTGGACTCTGCTATCAGTATAATTATTCTGATGACTGAACTGCTCCTGTTACATTATGTCTCTTTCAACACTCTTTTAACCCTTTCTAAGGTATCATAATCTAAATAAAAACACCCAACTTTCTAACTTGAACTTTTTGTAAGGTTACAATATTCACTCAAAGGTGGTTAATCTAAGTCACGTTTCTTTGTTTTTGTCACTCACTAAGAACACACATGAACAGCCATCTCCATGTGGCTGACAAGTAGCAACTCATCAGATCACAGATCACAATCCTGAATCCTGTAATCCATATTTCACCTTAAACCAGCACTTTCTGCACAATCAAACCTCCAGATTGCAATACAAATTCCACACAGTGGCCTCCTTGGTTTAGCACAGAAAGCAGGTTCTGATGAGTGAAATGATCCAGAAGTTCAACTGTGCAATCCAATACTCAACTCACATTCAGAAGCAGAGGGGTTTTGAAAATTCAGAGTATATTTAGACAAGCAATTTGAGCTAAATGTCATTACTAATAAGAGAAGTATAGAAAAGTCCCTCAATGGCTTAAAATATGCTTATTTTAAATTACTTAATGCAACAATATTCTGTTGAGCTATTCACCGTATTTTTTCCCTTTTCTTCTGCAATAAAAATCAGTTCATTTGTTTCCTAATACAAATGCAGCATCTAATTGCCTCACAGATGTGCCATGCCAGAGATGTCACTACAAAAGGAATCTCTCTGTTGATCAAAGATCTTTATCTTGTTATCGTTTCTCTCCTGGAAGAGGTATGCTGGTAGAACTCACCCACAGCATTTGTTCTGGCTCTGCTAGACTAATGTCAGCGCATCTGGAAGTGCTACACCTTGCTAGTTATCTTTTACTCCTGGGCCAATGCCAGCTACTTGGTGAAGCTAGCAATACTGAATGCAATTCCACACTCACGAGGGTTAAGCAACATAATCGCAACCCTTAACAAATCAACAGCTCCTAATGGTGACCAAATTTGAAAAGTTTTGATAGCAAATTGAATAAAAATCTAGTACAGTAAGAAGCTGATACAATGTAATACCAAGTAATTTCAAACAAGAATCAAAATGCCCAACAGCCTGCTTGTGCAGACACCCATGAGATTTGGACTCTGTAAAATATTCCATGTGGAAGAGTCTTTCTAGGGAATTTGGCTCTGTCATAACTGTGTGGCCTTGAAATATCCATCTTGGTAAGGTTTCACCTTTACTAGTGTATTATGATGTAGAATTACACAGTAAACGGGAAGATGAGAGGTGTTGAGGACCCTTTTGTTTTAAAGTGCTTTTCATTTAAATACAAAACAAGTCAGAGAGAGAAATCAAGGTTTACATAAACCCACTAGAGGAAACTCCCAAGAACCTCTTTTTTGAAGACAGACGGACCCATGAACAGCTTGTGGTTCCTAAATAGCAAATCACAACAGAAGTATGAATTAACTCTTCAGAAATTTTTTTAAATAATGTAAGTCCTGCTAATGTTGCTTTTCAGTGCTGTAGCAACCAGCAGGTTTTCCCTAATTTGTAGTGAATGGGAGGATATCCAACATCACCAGGGTGCACTCAAATCTTCCTCACTGTACAACCTGGGACCATTTTTACCTTACTCTTTCACTAGCTCTACCACAATTTGCTAATATGATTTCACATCAGACAGTTTGAAATGTAGTGCCACAGCGAGGCACATAACAAGAGACTGCCTTGACTCAGGTGAGGGACTTTACTAGGTGAAGAACTTGGAGAACCTCGAGAGTATTTTCTTAGTTATCTGCAGGGAAAACCAAAGCAGCAGGACTGCAGAACCACCTAACCGTCCCCTCTTATAAATACGGTCGAGCAGAAATTTCTCACTTGAGGCATTTTTTGACTGCACAGTGCCAGATTGTCACAGCTGACATGTTAGTGAGGAAAAGGCTTTGGTTTCAACATATATTTGTCCCTAAAAATATTTTGGGGAAAATCAGCAAATTTTGAATCTGTCAAAATATCTATTAGCATATTATTAATTGGGATATTCCAAATGTGCTAAGCTACTTATTTGGAAATTCAAGCTACTTCAAACCATCTAAACTAAATAATGAAGAAATAAATTTTTGAAAAAGTGACCTATATAATTTTGTTAATGAAGATATTTCAAGATTTTAATTTTTCATCCCAATTTGAGCAAGGGGGGCCAAACCTGATATTAAAAAAAGAAATTAATGGAAGAAAAACATTTTTCTTCCAAAAATAAGTTGCAGTTGACTCACAGCTACTCTAGTTTACAGAACCCTGCAAGTATCAATCTATCAATTTATGCCACAACAAGTGACCTTTCCTGAACTCCTCTGCTTTTGCTTTGTACAGAGCACTTCAAAGGCTCAGCAGAGATGTCTCTTTTTCCAGGATTCTTTCCTTATAGACATTTTTCAGGTTGTGTCTTTTTCCAAAGTTCACATGCACTGAAATGGCACAGGTGGTGTTCATCATCTCTCAGCTTGCAAGGTGTGGCAGGTTCTAGGACTCCACCATGGGCTGCCCCCACTAATGCAGATTAATGGGAGGATGATTTGTAGATTCATATTTCTATCATTTGTCTCTAAGAGTCTAGAAGATACTGTTCTTGCTGTGAAGCAGCAGCCAACAGCTGCCTCTTGTTATTCACCTCCTTTAACTTCTCTTTCCCTCCTCATTGCTTCCATTTACTCTTTCAGCAATGAGGGAAGATTAAAGAACTGCCAAAGATGAGAAATGCAAAATTCAGAAATGAAAAGAAAGGCTGCATGGACAGGATGCCTATAGATGACTTTCTAGAGCTTGCATTGATTTAAAGGTCAGAAGCTTAAGTGAATGGGGATGAAGTGTTGCCCATATTTCCAGATACATTCTTTACTTCACTCTCCAAAAAAAAAAAAAAAGAAAAAATAATTAGGTCAAACTGTGTTCTAAGACATAACAAAGGATAAAGGAAACAAAGACCAAAAGGAATAAGCATCCCTTAGGGTCAGGAACACAGCTGAATGTGGGGATTTTTTTACTAGATGTGTCTTTCTGAGCATTACTCTGCAACTAGGATCTTTATTTAAATAGAAGATCAACAACAACAACAACAAAAAAGACAGAATTGTAGTGGTTTCCAAAAGAACTGGGGACTTAGATATTATAACACTCAGTGCAAATAATGTGAAAGTAAGCATGAGAACTGTGTGTAATTCTACTTACAACAAACAAATATAAAAAATCCATGCACAGCAATTATCACTAGCAAATTAAAGAACAAATTAGTATTTCCTGGGATTAAATTCCTTATAATGTGTTACCTGAACTTTAAATGATGTTTCCTAAAATTTCACCTTAGCTTGTGGTAAAGTTCTGCTCCGACAGACAGGAGGGAAAAAAAAAATCAAGGACAACTGATGCTTTCCCCAACAGCATAACCATGGGACACGTGTACTAAGAGGACTTTGCGGGAAGTATGTTTTTCTTTGAATAAGTTACAGGGTAAATTATGCCATTTCAGATAAGAAGTTGAAGTGGTAGGGACGTTATTCTATGGAGAGACTATTTCTCTACAAATTCTTTTTCAAGTGCCTGCCATACAATGCAACGTTTCAGGCATGTCTCTTTATGTTTGCAGTATACAAAGGTACTCATGCAAGTGAGAACTATACTGGAGGTAAAGAAACCATCTCAACTTGACCTATAGTTCACCAGTAGCATTTTGTCAAAACTTCTGAGAATTTCCATGACTGCCACGTAGCATGTTAACCTGTTTGCCTGAACCAGCCAAGGAACAGAATGCTGTATATTGTCTTTTTGTTCTCTTTGTATATAGAACTTGGACCTGTGTGGCACTGGTACACAGCTACAGCTCTTAGCCTTCGCAGCAGTAAGATGTCAATATTTAAAATTAGAAAGTGACGTGGTAATGATATCAGCTGGAAGGGTATTTTGAAATGTTGGCTTTAAAGCTGATCCCGCGGAACCTGCTTACTTGTTGTATCAGCACCACCTGCTGGTACCTC
This sequence comes from Promerops cafer, assembly GCA_013398275.1. NCBI lineage: Eukaryota > Metazoa > Chordata > Aves > Passeriformes > Nectariniidae > Promerops > Promerops cafer. The sequence goes on along the minus strand of VZSE01006029.1, from coordinate 2,193,551 downwards.
ACATCTTTTCCATTGTAATGCTGGCAGGAAGTTTTCCCTTAGCATTTCATTTAAGCTCTAAAAATACTTGGGGGGGCATCAGAAAGGAACGTTGTTGTTTCCTAAACTCTTTGAAGACTCCACCGAACAATTTAGACTGATGTTATTTCATCTAAGGAGAAGAGAAAAAGAGGTTTATCCAAATCTCTTAAATCCTAACTTAGGCAAACCTTGCTCTGAAACCAATAGAAAGGATCCAGGGAGTTGACTCCTGGTTTGCATAATTTTTTCACATGTTATCTAGCTCATCATATTTTTGCAACTGAAACAAAATTGGATTCATCAGCACAGTGAATGATTCTGAACAGATTTGTACACACACTACGATTCACCCATTGAGACATTTCTAAGGGAGGATTCATCTCACCTAACACAGTCACACCAGAAGTATGTTTCCAATCCAGCTGTGTGCATCTTCTATTTTTAGCTGACAAAATATATCACTATTTTTTTGCTATTTTGAACTTGAATTCTACTTCCTTTTTGCTAGATAGCCAAATCTACCAAATAGAAGTGAACATATCTTATTCATGCATTGGAAAAGGGAAACATAAAGATAATGAAGTCTGTTTATTCTTCTAGGAGGCAGCCAGCCATACATTCAGCTCTGGACAAGACTCAGCAGATGATGTCCATGATCCAAGAGAGGGGTCAAAATAGGTATCTAAGACACATGGCAGGGGAGATGGGCCATTGCAGTGCAAGGATACGGGGGACACAAAAATGCTAATGGCACTTACAGAAGAGGCTGGAGGTTCTAAAATGGCCTTTGGGAGGACAGAAAGGAACAAGCTGATATTTTGGCTTGGAACTGGAGAGGGATATAATGGGAGGAGATATGCAGGGAGAAATGGAAATAAGGAATGCAGGGTATAGATTTGTAGGTATTTGGCTTCCTTAGTTCTGTTGAACTGTTTAATATGTCTATTTTTCCAGCTACCCCCTTAGCAGAAGCAGTGGAAGGTCTTTTGCAGTCCTACTGCCTGTAGGCCTGCCCTCACATTAGTGTAAATATGTCCTCACTGCTTTTTCTCATCAAGATGCTTTCCTACTGCAGTCTCATAAATCTGGTTTGCAGCATTTGCTGCACTACAGACCAATTGTCAAACCTCTGAAACCTTCATCTTTGTCTGTACTATGTCTCTGCACCCATTAGTTCCCCTGAGGGAGGCAAGGGCATGGCTACTGGAGCATCAAAATGAAATAACATACATTAGCACTGGCAGAATGAATTTAAATATCCTGATTTTAAGAGCATCTGCAGGAAAAGCAGAAAGGCTTGATCTCAAAATAGCCTTGAAAAGACAATAAAATACCTACTTTACCTTTTATTTCATATGTATTGTATACGGAAGGCTTGACTTATATCCTTAAAGCCCTCTGTTGCCTCCTGTGTATTCTTGAACCCTTTGCTCACATAGTGTGAACTGCAAAGTTAAGGTTGTCAGGGATCCTAATGGCTTGTACTTTCTTTTCAAAGGTATTGAAGTGACCAGCCTCATTTGTCCACTGTAACTGGAAACAGTTCAGTTCTGCTCTCTTATGCTACACCTGAAGCCATAGTTTTGGAGTAGTTTTTTTGTTTTGTTTTGATGGGGGCTTTTTTGTTTGCTTGGGGTTTTTTTCTTGTTTCTCTCCTCTCTTAATCTACCATTTTATTCTACTGTTTAGGCTTTGACAGAAAACTTTGCCATGTGCAATTCTCATCAAGTAAAAGCCAAATACCTGTCATTTATAGATCCCATAACTGAATGATACATTATTAAATCTTTTCATCATCTTAGATAAATATAACCAGCAAAAACCAAAATGCTGTCCGTGATGAAACATTTGGAGACAACCAAAGTAAGCAGAGAAATGAGGACACTGTTGCTCTTTTGCAGTTATTGTAATACAAAGTTTGTAACAAAATCCAATACAAATTGCAGAGTTAGGCCAAAGTAATTATAGGTTGAAATGATGATGAAATAGCAGAACATTAGACCTCAACAGCAACAAAAGGCCTATTTTAACATACTAAGTTTAAGAGCTCTAGTGCTTTAGAAATTAGAAACACCTGTAGATTTTTAACAGACTATGTCCTATTTATTTTGGCGTTTGGTGGTGATTTTATTTTTTTAATACAAATGTGAATCTCTCAGCCCCTAAGAAATTTCCTTTAATTTATCATACAATGTTATCAGTTGTAAAACAGCTGGTACATTGTGACCATAGGCCATGACAACCCATTGTGTTCATCCCAAGCCTTTTCTTGTTCCTAAGGTATTTACTGTGGGAAATTTCCCTCTAACACAGTTTATTTCACAACCACAAAGCACACATGGCCTCCTCCTTATTGCATTCCTCCCTTTCCAGCACAAGCTTCATGGAACTGAAGCTCATGGAGAAGCAATAGCATCAGGGAATTCCCTGCTGCCCACCAGTCACAAAACCAGTTTTAAAGGACTCTGCATTTTTGGCAAAAAAAAAAGCAAATTAATTTAAATACAAATGCTATGTCAGCACTTATTCATTTGCTTCTTGGGTAAGAGAGATACAAGTTCTCTAACCAAGCAAATATTATAGTTCACTGAGGCTTCAGAAGTGCATTTAAAAGTTTTTGTCTTACTTATATGCATTCTCCATACTGTAGCGTGGAGAATTTTGTCACTTGATAGATATACTTTTTATTTATTATTTTATTTTTACTTGTGTTTTTATGTTTGTTTCTGGACAGCACCAACACTGTAGTGAAATTTTGGGAAAAAAAGACCCGACTGCCAAAAAGAAGATTTTAAATGCCGCTAGTTTTAGTCTCTAGGAGGAAAATATCTAGGATAGTTGAAGCCTATTTTAGACACAAAGAAAAATACAGCAACAAATTTAACTAAAGAACTAGAGCTGCCAGGTAGTAATTAACTGTTTTAAATCTATAGCTGTGTGAGAAAACATTGGTCACAAGAATAATGTTATGCAAATTAAAATGGATGCTTGGGTTGTACAAATTTAAATTTCCAGATATCTGTGACAATATAAATTTCACTGAGAAAATAATTATGTGCTGATCTATATTCAGGTGATCTCTTGAAATGTTGTTGACAGCCTTAAGCAGAGGAGGCAATCACAGAGAAATACAGACAGGAATAATGCCAATGTTTAGGGAAGATATGCCTGTCAAAATATGGAACACCAAATTATAAAAAAATGATTTTATAATAAAGATATTTGGCTTTTAAAGTGATTACAGTGTAGACATCCTCTCCACTAATTCAGTCTGCATCACCACAGGACATTTTGACTGAGACAGAAGCTGCACACCATGTATCTACCCAAGGAAGGCTGAATGAAATAACATGACCAAAGCTTTGTGCTTGGAATAGTCCTCATATGAATGCTTCAAGTACAGGAGTAAGCTGAGGGAAGATCCTATTTCTGTTCAGGTTCTTTTTTTTCCTAAATCAAGCAAAGAGTTCTTTGCAAGCATATATCATCAGCATATAAAGTTCTGAATGTGGGAGCTGCATGAAATGTATTATATATGCAATGTTATATAAATACGTATACATAGAATATATCTCCTCAGTGGTGCCATTCTTTTTTGTCAAGCACACAACATAGTTCTGTAGGAAAAAAGCAATCACTCATATCTACATACTCCATAAGAACAATATTGTCACCAGTGTCCAGAGACCAGTGTCACCAGTGTCACCATCAACCCTTGAGATGGATCTGAGTACCGGTCGTATGTTTTCTCCTGTGCTGTTTGTGGGCTGGGACAGACTGTTCTGTCTGCATTCTCACTGAGAGCTTGGCTGACTGTGAAGGCATGAAGTGCACAGTTTAATAGTCCAGCTTAAACAGTTCTATGAGCTCTCAGCTCCATTTGCCACCATTACCAGGGTTACTGGACTGTAATCCAGTGTCAACAGGGTCTAGAGAGATTGATTAGAAAGCAGTGGGTGTTTGAGCTGAATAGCCCTAGAGAAAACTGAGGATGGTTAGCTGGCTATTCCAGCTACAGCTTCACAGTACTGCAGTTCAGCTTTCCAGTCACAGTCAAGAGTTCTTCATCCTGTCTAGGTTGGAGTTAATTTTCCATAAATGCTGTGTTTTGGATTTGCAACTGAAGACCAGTGTTGGTAACACAATGGTGCTTTGACTATCATTGAGCATGGCTTACACAGCATCAAGGCCTTTTCTGCTTCTCACCCTGCCCCACCAGTGAGCAGGCTGGAGGTACACAAGGAGTTTGGAAGGCACACAGATAGAACAGCTGACCCTGAATGACCTCAGGGACACTCCATAAAATATGGCACCATGCTAAGGTTTAAGGAAAAGCAGCCATTTTAAGGAAAAGAGAAGACATTCCCAAAATGAAAGGTCTGTCTGGACAAGAGCCACCAGGAGTGAAGTCTACAGAACTGAGCAGTAAGTGGAGGAAAGAGAAGGATCCAACGAGGAGGAGGGCAACAAAGCTGGTGAAGGATCTGGAGCACAATTCCTATGAGGAGTAGCTGAGGGAGCTGGGGTTGTTTAGAATGAAGAAAAGAACTCTCAGGGATGACCTTATGACTCTGTACGACTCCCTGAAAGGAGGTGGTAGCCAGGTGGGAGTTGGCCACGTCTCCAACAGGATGAGACAGCATAGTCTTAAGCTAAGGCAGGGGAGGTTTAAGTTGGACATTAGGAAGAATTTCTTCACAGAAAGGGGGATAAGACATTGGAATGGGCTGCCCAGGGAGGTAGCACAGTCACCGTCCCTGGAGGTGTTTAAGGAAGGGCTGGATGTGACACTCAGTGCCCTGGTCTAGTTGACATGCTGGTGTTTGGTCAAAGGTTGGACTCGATGATTTCAGAGGTCTGTTCCAGCCTATTTGATTCTGTGATAGGTAATTTTGGCAGTGGGCGACCCTAACCACCAACTCTTCCACCACCGCTTCAAAATGGATCCCAGAGTCAAATGGAGGGAAGAGCTGCACCTGCAGACTAAGTAGCACGAGAAGCAAGACATACAACCAGCTAGCAGGGCTTTAACTACTGATAGATAAGCTATGCAGCTCGCCACGAATGAATGCTGATGGCTTTGTTCGCTGAGGTGTATAAGCACTGTAAAGTTCCGACGATCGGGGCGCCGACCAGCGGGCCTCGGGCCGCTACGGTGGGCACGGCACGACCCCTCCCGTTGCCATGGCGGCCGCCCCGGCGGCGCTGGCCTGGCCCC